>CAXARO010000111.1:0-14549 GCA_963971305.1 Arcuatula senhousia | reverse complement strand
CTTCACCGAAGATGGTGTATGACTGATGTGATTATATTTACATTTTATTTATAAGTGTTGTTATTTAAAACTTATGATTCTTATTTTGTTATTGAAGGGTTTTCCCTAGTCATCCTTGACTGATTCTGTGACTGTATGAGTTCAGTTTTGTCAACCGTAACAAGATGATATAGCATTGAAACCCTAACCTGAGATTGTGTTTTGTTTTAATTTGATTATTGTGAAATCAGCCTCAAACCCGTATTTTCCACAATACTACAAAATCAGTAGACGAAACTTCACTAGTATATCTTCTAGCTTTCTTTAAATCACCTTCAACCTTCTTTCAAGAAGTCAAGCTATGGAAAAGGAAATATATTGAACAAAAGCCGTTGGCCTTACCTGATGTAATTGAAATCATCAGTCGCCACATGTTTCCGAACATTTACAGAATTTTTACTCTGTTATTTCTTATTTCAGTTTCAAGCTCTACTGTTGAGAGGGGCAATTTGGTCATCAAAAGAATTAAGACTGCGTAGAGGAGCACGACGGGCCAGGACAAATTTAATAGGCTAACGTTGATATATGTACACAAGGATATGTACACAAGGAAATCAAACTAGACTTTAACAAAATTGTAGACATTTTTGCCAACACGAATCCGAGAAGAATGTTCAAGGCAAATCCCTTTGACGATATGAATTAGTGGAATGAAAGAAGCAGAGGTACCAATAGGGTATTCGAATGTCAAAAGTCCGAAAGGGCAGAGACAAAACCAGTAAACACCAACAAGAACGGGACAAAAACAGACAATATGTTAAACATGGAAACACAAAACAACTGAATATCAATCAACAACGCGAACTCCAGTCGAAACAAGAGTGAACTCAGGTCCTCCGGAAGAGTAAGCAGTTCCTGCTTGCTATAGCACACCCGTCGCGTTGCCAATAGTCTATTCAGCGTGTCAAATCCGGTAAAGGAAGACAAAACAACACCCTATGAACTCGGGACTACACTAAATGCATAAAAAAATCTAAAAACTAACAGATATCTTTGAACTGATTAAAGCATTTTGAGTTTTACAAAATATTTTTGAATACAATACTTTGCCGGACATATCGTGTGTCTCTGCGTGCATTTGATCGTTCGTTTAGTCTATTTGCTCGTCCATCACATTCAGGTTACTAGTACACTTAAGGTCCATGTTTATCTTTCCGTTATACAAAAAATAACGCAAGAATATTTAATTTGGTTAGTTAGTTAGTTATAGCTTTACTCCCAAGCAGCGCGATTTCGGCTATATCCGGGAGATCGACATGAAAGTGTTGATACAATGAACATGAAATGATGATGAAGTTGAGGAAATGGTGACACAAGGCCAATCGGGTAGGAGAGTTTTGACTGCCACTGGAAAAAGGAGTGATGGGTAGGGACGGGAAATTTTGCCTCCTGCATGGGGATCCTACGGGTCCTACTCTTACCGAGGGTTCTTTAACGTGCGAGGTACGTGACATTTTTCCCAACACGGTGCACCACTATGGTTTGTGGTAAGGTTTTCCGCATTATCGCCTGACGACCCCGCATCTCTCGATGTCAGGGCTGCCCCATTCAACCACCTGGGGCACACGCGGCCTGACCCCGAGCGCTCTTTAGTGGACTTTTACCGACAAGCTTAGCGCTGCTGCGGGCCTATTCGCCTCCCGGGCCCCGTACGGGTCCAAGAATATTTAAGGTTCATTTAAGGTTCATTTTATTCCATTTTGACCATAGAAAAAGCAAAGATTTTTAAGCCGTTAGAAGTGTCAGGAAATCGCGAAAATGCAGGATTTGGCACCTATATCCCCCAGATCTTCTAGGGACCTTGAGCGGCGCCCAGACCCCCTGCCGCAAAACCATGGATCATGCCGCTAAGCAAATTGAGCGCCCCCTCCCCGTTCATGAAATGCTAGATCCGCCCTATAAAAACCCTCTTATACTCGCTTGCTCGCGAGGGTTTTAATAGGGTCCCATTGAACATGTTGAACGTAATGGACAGTGTAATGGAGCAGCCGCCTGAATTTAGTTGCTAAGTTTAAGTGTTGTTACTGCAATATTTGAGTTGCTGTGGATATTTTATTAATACTGTCATGGTGCATTCGTTATTTTTTTTCTGAAATAATTGCGTTTTAGGGAGTGACCATTTGATTTCTAGGGGGGGGGGGGGGCTAGTGTGAAATTTTAAATTTGAAATATTAAGAAGGCAGGATATGGCAAAATTCAGAAAAGTGTTGTGAGTAAAAAAAAATGCAGGATGGTATTTTTGGCTATAGTTGTTTAAAAAAAAAAAATTGCGTGCAAAAACACCAAACTCCATGCTCGTCTTTTTCTGACAACAAGAGGCTCCCAGGAGCCTGAATCGCTCACCTGACATATGTGCCTGAAGTAAAGGTTACTAGGCAAAATCTATTTAACGTTGAAAGGGTCATAAGATTAATAAGGGGGTCATCTGACAATATGGTGGATGTAAAGGTGCTGATCACTTTTGTTCTCAATCAAAATCTAAAAATCTGTCACCCTATTTGAGTTATTTGCAAAAAAATGCAGTTTAACCTAATGTTCTATTTTTAGCCACAGCGGCCATGTTTTACAACCAATCAAAAATCCCCACAACAGTTCTATACACCTAATAATAATAAACAATAATAGCAAGTTTGGTTCCATTTGGACTTAAAGTGTCAGAGGAGTTGACATTTTCAATATAAGGAAATGCAGTTAAAATGCTCAATTTTGACGTTCCAAGGGCAATAACTCCTCAAAGGAAAGGTCCTACAACGTTGACCCAGTTACAAATTTTGTAGATCTTGATGCGCTTAACAATATGCAATTTAAATTTCTCAAATATCTTGTATAGTTTTCAAGATATTGAGCTTAACAGGTGCAAAATTTGCAAAAAATCCACAAAAAGGGCAATAACTCCTACATGGGTTGTTGGATTTTCTTCAAAATTTCAGAGCTGGTAGATCTTGAGGTGCTGATCACTTTTGTTACCAATCAAAATTTTGAAATCTGTCACCGTTTTAGAGTTATTTGCAAAAAACTGCCATTTACCCCTACGTTCTATTTTTAGCCACAGCGGCCATGTTTTACAACCAATCAAAAATCCCCACATCAGTTCTATACACCCTATGCTAATAAACAACTATACCAAGTTTGGTTCCATTTAGACTTAAAGTGTCAGAGGAGTTAACGTTTTCAATGTAATGAGGAAATGCTGTTAAAATGCTAAATTTTGACGTTCTAAGGGCAATAACTCCTAAAGGGAAAGGTCCTACAACGTTGACCCTATTACATATTTTGTAGATCTTGGTGTGCTTAACAATATGCAATTTAAATTTCTCAAATATCTAGTATAGTTTTCAAGATATTGAGCTAAACAGGTGCAAAATTTGCAACAAATCCACAAAAAGGGCAATAACTCCCACATGGGTTGTTGGATTTTCTTCAAAATATCAGAGCTGGTAGATCTTGAGGTGCTGATCATTTTTGTTTCCAATCAAAATTTTGAAATCTGTCACCGTTTTAGAGTTATTTGCAAAAAAACTGCCATTTACCCCTATGTTCTATTTTTAGCCACAGCGGCCATGTTTTACGACCAATCAAAAATCCCCACATCAGTTCTATACACCTAATGCTAATAAACAACTATACCAAGTTTGGTTCCATTTGGACTTAAAGTGTCGGAGGAGTTAACGTTTTCAATGTAATGAGGAAATGCTGTTAATATGCTAAATTTTGACGTTCTAAGGGCAATAACTCCTAAAAGGAAAGGTCCTACAACGTTGACCCTGTTATATATTTTGTAGATCTTGATGTGCTTAACAATATGCAATTTGAATTTCTCAAATATCTAGTATAGTTTTCAAGATATTGAGTTAAACAGGTGCAAAATTTGCAAAAAATCCACAAAAAGGGCAATAACTCCTACATGGGTCGTTGGATTTTCTTCAAAATTTCAGGGTAGGTAGATCTTGAGGTGTTGATCACTTTAACCCTATGCCAGAATTTTGATATCTGTAGCCGTTTTTGAGTTATTTGCAAAAAACTGCATTTTACCCCTATGTTCTATTTTTAGCCATGGCGGCCATGTTTTACGACGAATCAAAAATCCCCACATCAGTTCTAAGCACCGAATGCTAATGAACAACCATACCAAGTTTGGTTGCAATTGGACTTATGGTGTCAGAGGAGTTAACGTTTTAAAAAGTTTACGGACGACGGACGCCAAGTGATGACAATAGCTCACCTGACCATGACCCTTCGGGTCAGGTGAGCTAATAAAAAGGCAGGACGAAGGAAAAAAACATAGCCCCCCCCTATAAAAATGAAATGGGTGCTCCCTTAAATCTTATACATTTTAGATCTTGAACTTCATAGAAAAGTTCAGGCTCGACATATTAAAAGTGACAATATACCAGTTTTTCAGGTATCTCTTATACCTGAGTTTGCCGTGCAGAACTAAATAGGATCCTACTAAAAAGTAAAATCTTATTTTCTACATTAAATTTCTACAAGCACATCCTAGATTCTGATTACACCCTATTAAAAGAAATCTTCATTAATATACTTTAAAATATTAATTTAGTCTTGTTTTACATCTACCATTTTACTGACAGATGCAAGAGTTATTTTAACATTTACAAAGCATTAGTTAAAATCCCGTGTTTTTTTATATGGAAGGAGCTCCACGGCACCAGCTTGCTGGAAAAATGCCGAGGACGTCAGAGCAATCTTGGACTATGAAAAAGGTAGATATCTTAAATGATCTTGGTCTTGTATACATGATAAATAATACTTTTTTTTCTAATAGCTGTCTTAACCAAATCAGCAACGGATACAGGATCAATGTCTACAGATCCAAAACGCAAATATATGCAAATCATCTAAATTACATTTTTTTCAAAGTATATATAAAATGGGGACGAGACCTTCATATGTTGATATATAAACAGAGATGATCAAGCTGTCATTTGCAAATCACCTACTTCTTATTGAGCAAGGACGACATCGAATATCCCGAAAAATGTAAGATACTGCCCATAATGTAATTTAAATCAAATAGAAGATGAAAAGCATTTTCTTTTACAATGCAAAGCCCTGAAAAGTCAAATGGATAAATTTAACATTAATATTTTAAATCTGCTAGACAACAAGAAAGATATTTAAGAGCATATCAAAATACCATTTTTAAATAATAGTTTATGAAAAAAAGTTAAATTGACCTCTTCATTCATCACAAATTGTATGAACACTAGAACAAGAGGCTCCCAGGAGCCTGAATCGCTCACCTGACATATGTGCCTGAAGTAAAGGCTATTAGGCAAAATCTATTTGACATTGAAAGGGTTATAAGTTTAATAAGGGGGTCATCTGACAATATGGTGGATCTTAAGGTGCTGATCACTTTTATCTCAATTAAAATTAAAAAATCTGTCACCCTTTTTGAGTTATTAGCAAAAAAATGCAGTTTAACCCAATGTTCTATTTTTAGCCACAGCGGCCATGTTTTACAACCAATCAAAAATCCCCACATCAGTTCTATACATCTAATGCTAATAAACAACAATACCAAGTTTGGTTCCAATTTGATTTAAAGTGTCAGAGGAGTTGACATTTTCAATGTAATGAGGAAATGCTTTATAAAGCTCAATTTTGACGTTCTAAGGGCAATAACTCTTAAAAGGAAAGGTCCTACAACGTTGACCGTATTACATATTTTGTAGATCTTGGTGTGCTTAACAATATGCAATTTAAATTTCTCAAATATCTTGTATAGTTTTCAAGATATTGAGCTTAACAGGTGCAAAATTTGCCAAAAATCCACAAAAAGAGCAATAACTCCTACATGGGTCGTTGGATTTTCTTTAAAATTTCAGAGCTGGTAGATCTTCAGGTGCTGATCACTTTTGTTCCCAATCAAAATTTTAAAATCTGTCACCGTTTTTGAGTTATTTGCAAAAAACTGCCATTTACCCCTATGTTCTATTTTTAGCCACAGCGGCCATGTTTTACGACCAATCAAAAATCCCCACATCAGTTCTATACACCTAATGCTAATAAACAACTATACCAAGTTTGGTTCCATTTGGACTTAAAGTGTCGGAGGAGTTAACGTTTTCAATGTAATGAGGAAATGCTGTTAATATGCTAAATTTTGACGTTCTAAGGGCAATAACTCCTAAAAGGAAAGGTCCTACAACGTTGACCCTGTTATATATTTTGTAGATCTTGATGTGCTTAACAATATGCAATTTGAATTTCTCAAATATCTAGTATAGTTTTCAAGATATTGAGTTAAACAGGTGCAAAATTTGCAAAAAATCCACAAAAAGGGCAATAACTCCTACATGGGTCGTTGGATTTTCTTCAAAATTTCAGGGTAGGTAGATCTTGAGGTGTTGATCACTTTAACCCTATGCCAGAATTTTGATATCTGTAGCCGTTTTTGAGTTATTTGCAAAAAACTGCATTTTACCCCTATGTTCTATTTTTAGCCATGGCGGCCATGTTTTACGACGAATCAAAAATCCCCACATCAGTTCTAAGCACCGAATGCTAATGAACAACCATACCAAGTTTGGTTGCAATTGGACTTATGGTGTCAGAGGAGTTAACGTTTTAAAAAGTTTACGGACGACGGACGCCAAGTGATGACAATAGCTCACCTGACCATGACCCTTCGGGTCAGGTGAGCTAATAAAAAGGCAGGACGAAGGAAAAAAACATAGCCCCCCCCCCTATAAAAATGAAATGGGTGCTCCCTTAAATCTTATACATTTTAGATCTTGAACTTCATAGAAAAGTTCAGGCTCGACATATTAAAAGTGACAATATACCAGTTTTTCAGGTATCTCTTATACCTGAGTTTGCCGTGCAGAACTAAATAGGATCCTACTAAAAAGTAAAATCTTATTTTCTACATTAAATTTCTACAAGCACATCCTAGATTCTGATTACACCCTATTAAAAGAAATCTTCATTAATATACTTTAAAATATTAATTTAGTCTTGTTTTACATCTACCATTTTACTGACAGATGCAAGAGTTATTTTAACATTTACAAAGCATTAGTTAAAATCCCGTGTTTTTTTATATGGAAGGAGCTCCACGGCACCAGCTTGCTGGAAAAATGCCGAGGACGTCAGAGCAATCTTGGACTATGAAAAAGGTAGATATCTTAAATGATCTTGGTCTTGTATACATGATAAATAATACTTTTTTTCTAATAGCTGTCTTAACCAAATCAGCAACGGATACAGGATCAATGTCTACAGATCCAAAACGCAAATATATGCAAATCATCTAAATTACATTTTTTTCAAAGTATATATAAAATGGGGACGAGAGCTTCATATGTTGATATATAAACAGAGATGATCAAGCTGTCATTTGCAAATCACCTACTTCTTATTGAGCAAGGACGACATCGAATATCCCGAAAAATGTAAGATACTGCCCATAATGTAATTTAAATCAAATAGAAGATGAAAAGCATTTTCTTTTACAATGCAAAGCCCTGAAAAGTCAAATGGATAAATTTAACATTAATATTTTAAATCTGCTAGACAACAAGAAAGATATTTAAGAGCATATCAAAATACCATTTTTAAATAATAGTTTATGAAAAAAAGTTAAATTGACCTCTTCATTCATCACAAATTGTATGAACACTAGAACAAGAGGCTCCCAGGAGCCTGAATCGCTCACCTGACATATGTGCCTGAAGTAAAGGCTATTAGGCAAAATCTATTTGACATTGAAAGGGTTATAAGTTTAATAAGGGGGTCATCTGACAATATGGTGGATCTTAAGGTGCTGATCACTTTTATCTCAATTAAAATTAAAAAATCTGTCACCCTTTTTGAGTTATTAGCAAAAAAATGCAGTTTAACCCAATGTTCTATTTTTAGCCACAGCGGCCATGTTTTACAACCAATCAAAAATCCCCACATCAGTTCTATACATCTAATGCTAATAAACAACAATACCAAGTTTGGTTCCAATTTGATTTAAAGTGTCAGAGGAGTTGACATTTTCAATGTAATGAGGAAATGCTTTATAAAGCTCAATTTTGACGTTCTAAGGGCAATAACTCTTAAAAGGAAAGGTCCTACAACGTTGACCGTATTACATATTTTGTAGATCTTGGTGTGCTTAACAATATGCAATTTAAATTTCTCAAATATCTTGTATAGTTTTCAAGATATTGAGCTTAACAGGTGCAAAATTTGCCAAAAATCCACAAAAAGAGCAATAACTCCTATATGGGTCGTTGGATTTTCTTTAAAATTTCAGAGCTGGTAGATCTTCAGGTGCTGATCACTTTTGTTCCCAATCAAAATTTTAAAATCTGTCACCGTTTTTGAGTTATTTGCAAAAAACTGCCATTTACCCCTATGTTCTATTTTTAGCCACAGCGGCCATGTTTTACGACCAATCAAAAATCCCCACATCAGTTCTATACACCTAATGCTAATAAACAACTATACCAAGTTTGGTTCTAATTGGACTTGAAGTGTCAGAGGAGTTAACGTTTTCAATGTAATGAGGAAAGGCTGTTAAAATGCTCAATTTTGACGTTCTAAGGGCAATAACTCCTAAAAGGATAGGTTCTACAACGTTGACTCTATTACATATTTTGTAGATCTTGATGTGCTTAACAATATGCAATTTAAATTTCTCAAATATCTTGTATAGTTTTAAAGATATTGAGCTAAACCGGTGCAAAATTTGCAAAAAATCCACAAAAAGGGCAATAACTCCTACATGGGTTGTTGGATTTTCTTTAAAATTTCAGGGTAGGTAGATCTTGAGGTGCTGATCACTTTTACCCTATGCCAGAATTTTGATATCTGTAGCCGTTTTTGAGTTATTTGCAAAAAACTGCATTTTACCCCTATGTTCTATTTTTAGCCACGGCAGCCATGTTTTACGACGAATCAAAAATCCCCACATCAGTTCTAAGCACCGAATGCTAATGAACAACCATGCCAAGTTTGGTTTCAATTGGACTTATGGTGTCAGAGGAGTTAACGTTTTAAAAAGTTTACGGACTGACGACGGACGCCAAGTGATGACAATAGCTCACATGACCCTTCGGGTCAGGTGAGCTAAAAAACCTGTTATGAATGGCTAGACTTAAACTTGTTAATAATATATAGGTTTACTACATGTTGTACTATTATTTACATTTACTACTATAGTTTATATGTCATGTATGTATATCTCAATATACTATAATTGTAATATTCATGACTAATCTACCTTTTATTATATCTGTTTGTAATTGGGCCTTAACCATGTACATTATGTGTTTGTGCCAATAAATTTGATTTGATTTGATTTACAATCGTCAAAACTTTTTATTGTGAATTAACGGAAGCTAGTTCAAAGTTTTCCTGACTATCACTCTGGGCACCTTTCAAATATCTACGAGTCACTATCTGAAGCTAAACCAAAAGTTCTTCCACTTATCGATATTAGGCCGGACCATCGGACCATGACCGGTAGAAACTACGTCAACCCGCTGCAGTTGTCCGAGTAGTCGGCCCCTTTGTCCGGTGTATTTTTATACCCTCACTCGTAAGAGATAATAAAATACATTTGTTAACAATAGTACGTAATATAAAGATATATGATCAACAGTTCTATAATTTTTCCTGAAACCCCCCCTGATTTATACTTCATAAGTCATTATCATCCAGATATTCACAAAATTAATTCTTGTTTGTAGAAGAGAAGTAAACAATTTACTAAGACAACTAGAAATACTAATTCCTCTATAATTACCACAGTCTGTTGGGTCCCCTGATTTATATATAGATCATGTAGATGTCAATAAGGATAAGTTTCAAATCTTTGGAAATATGCCTATATTCAAGATTTTATCAAACAGTTTAGTTATAGTGAGAGCTAAAGTATTTGAACCACTTTTAATAAATTCATTAAGGATCATATCAGGACCCCTTGACTTTCCATTTTTTAGCACTTTAATCCCATCCTTAATTTCTTTACAAGTAAAAGGTATATCTAAATTACAAAATTCAGGGTTAACATCAATTGTATCAACATCTTTCTCGCATTCTTGATTTCCATTTGTGATTAACAGTTTTTATAATGATTTTCCCAGTTTTCCAAAGAAATTATTGGCTGTTGATCTGTTCAATCCCTCTTTTTATACGTATTCTAAGATTCCAATAAGATTTTGTGTTTTTGGGGTTAACATCATCATTTTTTTTTTGGATTATCAAGTTAAAGGAATCTCGTTTTTGTTTGTTTCTCATTTTGTTGAATTCTCTTCTACAATTACAAAAGGTTAATCTTAATGCATTGTTATTTGGATCATTAGCCAATCTATTACCCAATGAACGAAGTTCTTTTCTCAAAATTAAACCATCGTTTGATATTAACTCTTGCTTTAAATTATCCGTCTAAATTTAAAAATTGTCTTAACCCTAAGGTTCTCCCTACCCCAGACGTCCCGTGCGGGGCCCGGGTGGCGAATAGGCCCGCAGCAGAGCCTAGCTTGTCGTAAGAGGCGACTAAGGGTCTTGGGATTCTGACGTCGGGTCAGTGCTCAGCCCACAGAGCGACCAAGTGTGTACCCTAGGTGGCTGAATAGGGTAGCCCTCGTCCGCGGGGGTTGTCAGGTCTATGATACGGAAACCCTGACCGCCGACCATAGTGGGCCAACGTGTGTGAAGAGTGCCACGCTTCATGCACGTAAAAGACCCCTTTGTGGACCGCCCAGTAGTGCACCACATAGGCTAAATTTTCCGCCCCTACCCACCTCTCCCCTTTTCCTGTGGTTCTTCAAAATTTACCGGTCCTTTGTGTCCCACCCCATCCCCATATTTCCTTTATCATCATCCTTTCATGTTCATTTTATCATCCTGTTCATGTTCATCGCCTGTAAATAACCTATATAGCGTTGCACGGGCGTAAAACACCAACTCACTCACTCACCCCTACCCCAGACATAGGTTGAATATCTTACTAATAATTTGGTTCCCCAGTTTGGTATTTTTGGTTATACTGTTCTATGCTCTTCATATTCATACAGTGTTTGGCATTTTCAATATTTTTTGGTAGAGCGCCTCTGATGAGTCTTGAATAGACGAAACGCGCGTCAGGCGTAGAAAAACTTATTGTCTGGAACTTTGTTGTCATTTGTATTTCGAACACACGTGAAGGTTAGCACTGCTGGTGGAGTTTAAATTCCCCGAGGTTAACCCGCTCCGGCACCAACACTTTTGAGTTGGAGAATACATCAAAGCTTTAAATTATCCGTCTAAATTTAAAAATTGTCTTAACCCTAAGGTTCTCCCTACCCCAGACATAGGTTGAATATCTTACTAATAATTTGGTTCCCCAGTTTGGTATTTTTGGTTATACTGTTCTATGCTCTTCATATTCATACAGTGTTTGGCATTTTCAATATTTTTTGGTAGAGCGCCTCTGATGAGTCTTGAATAGACGAAACGCGCGTCAGGCGTAGAAAAATTTATTGTCTGGAACTTTGTTGTCATTTGTATTTCGAACACACGTGAAGGTTAGCACTGCTGGTGGAGTTTAAATTCCCCGAGGTTAACCCGCTCCGGCACCAACACTTTTGAGTTGGAGAATACATCAAAGCTTTAAATTATCCGTCTAAATTTAAAAATTGTCTTAACCCTAAGGTTCTCCCTACCCCAGACATAGGTTGAATATCTTACTAATAATTTGGTTCCCCAGTTTGGTATTTTTGGTTATACTGTTCTATGCTCTTCATATTCATACAGTGTTTGGCATTTTCAATATTTTTTGGTAGAGCGCCTCTGATGAGTCTTGAATAGACGAAACGCGCGTCAGGCGTAGAAAAATTTATTGTCTGGAACTTTGTTGTCATTTGTATTTCGAACACACGTGAAGGTTAGCACTGCTGGTGGAGTTTAAATTCCCCGAGGTTAACCCGCTCCGGCACCAACACTTTTGAGTTGGAGAATACATCAAAGCTTTAAATTATCCGTCTAAATTTAAAAATTGTCTTAACCCTAAGGTTCTCCCTACCCCAGACATAGGTTGAATATCTTACTAATAATTTGGTTCCCCAGTTTGGTATTTTTGGTTATACTGTTCTATGCTCTTCATATTCATACAGTGTTTGGCATTTTCAATATTTTTTGGTAGAGCGCCTCTGATGAGTCTTGAATAGACGAAACGCGCGTCAGGCGTAGAAAAATTTATTGTCTGGAACTTTGTTGTCATTTGTATTTCGAACACACGTGAAGGTTAGCACTGCTGGTGGAGTTTAAATTCCCCGAGGTTAACCCGCTCCGGCACCAACACTTTTGAGTTGGAGAATACATCAAAGCTTTAAATTATCCGTCTAAATTTAAAAATTGTCTTAACCCTAAGGTTCTCCCTACCCCAGACATAGGTTGAATATCTTACTAATAATTTGGTTCCCCAGTTTGGAACGCTTCATGCACGTAAAAGACCCCTTTGTGGACCGCCCAGTAGTGCACCACATAGGCTAAATTTTCCGACCCTACCCACCTCTCCCCTTTTTCCTGTGGTTCTTCAAAATTTACCGGTCCTTTGTTTCCCACCCCATCCCCATATTTCATTTATCATCATCATTTCATGTTCATTTTATCATCCTTTTCATGTTCATCGCCTGTAGATAACCTATATAGCGTTGCACGGGCGTAAAACACCAACTCACTCACTCACTCACCCCCAGTTTGGTATTTTTGGTTATACTGTTCTATGCTCTTCATATTCATACAGTGTTTGGCATTTTCAATATTTTTTGGTAGAGCGCCTCTGATGAGTCTTGAATAGACGAAACGCGCGTCAGGCGTAGAAAAATTTATTGTCTGGAACTTTGTTGTCATTTGTATTTGGTACTGCCTTACATTTATTTTTATTTAACTGAGCTTTAAACTGAATTGGCTTGAATTTTATTTTTATTTCGATTTATTAGCAGCCTGAATATAAATGATAGTAGCTTTGTCTACCAGAAAATCAATATCATGAGAATCGGTGTTATCCAATTCTTTATTCAAATAAAGGAAATCCGAAACACTTTCTGTATCTAGTAAAGAATCAATAAATGTATCTAAGTTTTGGTCTGACCATTTGTAAGAACCAGAAAATATATGGCACACTTTTTCTTCTTTTTTGTTTAAAATTGTGATGGGTAAGGGAATGAGAGTAGATATCAAACAATGATCAAATAAGTACGAAGATGGACTAGCTACAAAATTGTTTATAAAATACATTAACCTCTGTGAAGCCAACATGTAATCTACAGTGCTCTTACCATTCATATTGAAGAAAGTAAAATAACCAAGCGAATCACCAAGAAATCTACCATTAACTATTCTTTTCTGGGATGTTTTACAAATAGAAGTAAGCAGAGACCCATGCATGTTTGATTTAGTGTCTAGTTGATTTCTATTGCAAGGTATATCTTGGTTATAGTCTGGAGGTATGGGACAATCTTCAAAATTTTCATTAACACAATCATTAGTTATATAATCACTTAATCTACCTGTGCGTGCATTGAAATCACTGCAAAAGAGTATGTCACCTTGTGAGGAAAATGAGCAATGTCATTTTCTAATTGGTTAAATGAAGATTCTAAAATTTCTTTACTGGAATATAGTTTTATGTATACAAAGCATAAAAATATGCCATGAAAAAAGTATAGTGAGTGAGTGAGTTGGTGTTTTACGCCCGTGCAACGCTATATAGGTTATTTACAGGCGATGAACATGAAAAGGATGATAAAATGAACATGAAATGATGATGATAAATGAAATATGGGGGTGGGGAGGGACACAAAGGACCGGTAAATTTTGAAGAACCACAGGAAAAGGGGAGAGGTGGGTAGGGACGGAAAATTTAGCCTATGTGGTGCACTACTGGGCGGTCCACAAAGGGGTCTTTTACGTGCATGAAGCGTGGCACTCTCCACACACGTTGGCCCACTATGGTCGGCGGTCAGGGTTTCCGTATTATAGACCTGACAACCCCCGCGGACGAGGGCTACCCTATTCAGCCACCTAGGGTACACACTTGGTTGCTCTGTGGGCTGAGCACTGACCCGACGTCAGAATCCCAAGACCCTTAGTCGCCTTTTACGACAAGCTAGGCTCTGCTGCGGGCCTATTCTCCACCCGGGCCCCGCACGGGACGGGTATAAAAAGAAGTAACAATTTAAAAAACCATAAAAATCAGTATATCAGCTTTGCAATAACTTTGGAATTGGACAAAGTTAATGGTAGATTTCTTGGTGATTCGCTTGGTTATTTTACTTTCTTCAATATGAATGGTAAGAGCACTGTAGATTACATGTTGGCTTCACAGAGGTTAATGTATTTTATAAACAATTTTGTAGCTAGTCCATCTTCGTACTTATTTGATCATTGTTTGATATCTACTCTCATTCCCTTACCCATCACAATTTTAAACAAAAAAGAAGAAAAAGTGTGCCATATATTTTCTGGTTCTTACAAATGGTCAATTACAATTATGATTTTAGTAC
>CAXARO010000110.1:0-77541 GCA_963971305.1 Arcuatula senhousia | reverse complement strand
CAAACTTAGAGATGTAAGTCTTCTATAAACCCAGAGAGATAAGTCATATGTAAACTTTGTATAAACCCAGAGAGATAAGTCATATGTAAACTTTGTATAAACCCAGAGAGATAAGTCATATGTAAACTTTGTATAAACCCAGAGAGATAAGTCATATGTAAACTTTGTATAAACCCAGAGAGATAAGTCATATGTAAACTTTGTATAAACCCAGAGAGATAAGTCATATGTAAACTTTGTATAAACCCAGAGAGATAAGTCATATGTAAACTTTGTATAAACCCAGAGAGATAAGTCATATGTAAACTTTGTATAAACCCAGAGATATAAGTCATATGTAAACTTTGTATAAACCCAGAGAGATAAGTCATATGTAAACTTTGTATAAACCCAGAGAGATAAGTCATATGTAAACTTTGTATAAACCCAGAGAGATAAGTCATATGTAAACTTTGTATAAACCCAGAGATATAAGTCATATGTAAACTTTGTATAAACCCAGAGATATAAGTCATATGTAAACTTTGTATAAACCCAGAGAGATAAGTCATATGTAAACTTTGTATAAACCCAGAGAGATAAGTCATATGTAAACTTTGTATAAACCCAGAGATATAAGTCATATGTAAACTTTGTATAAACCCAGAGATATAAGTCATATGTAAACTTTGTATAAACCCAGAGAGATAAGTCATATGTAAACTTTGTATAAACCCAGAGAGATAAGTCATATGTAAACTTTGTATAAACCCAGAGAGATAAGTCATATGTAAACTTTGTATAAACCCAGAGATATAAGTCATATGTAAACTTTGTATAAACCCAGAGATATAAGTCATATGTAAACTTTGTATAAACCCAGAGAGATAAGTCATATGTAAACTTTGTATAAACCCAGAGAGATAAGTCATATGTAAACTTTGTATAAACCCAGAGATATAAGTCATATGTAAACTTTGTATAAACCCAGAGATATAAGTCATATGTAAACTTTGTATAAACCCAGAGATATAAGTCATATGTAAACTTTGTATAAACCCAGAGAGATAAGTCATATGTAAACTTTGTATAAACCCAGAGATATAAGTCATATGTAAACTTTGTATAAACCCAGAGATATAAGTCATATGTAAACTTTGTATAAACCCAGAGAGATAAGTCATATGTAAACTTTGTATAAACCCAGAGAGATAAGTCATATGTAAACTTTGTATAAACCCAGAGATATAAGTCATATGTAAACTTTGTATAAACCCAGAGATATAAGTCATATGTAAACTTTGTATAAACCCAGAGATATAAGTCATATGTAAACTTTGTATAAACCCAGAGAGATAAGTCATATGTAAACTTTGTATAAACCCAGAGATATAAGTCATATGTAAACTTTGTATAAACCCAGAGATATAAGTCATATGTAAACTTTGTATAAACCCAGAGAGATAAGTCATATGTAAACTTTGTATAAACCCAGAGAGATAAGTCATATGTAAACTTTGTATAAACCCAGAGATATAAGTCATATGTAAACTTTGTATAAACCCAGAGATATAAGTCATATGTAAACTTTGTATAAACCCAGAGATATAAGTCATATGTAAACTTTGTATAAACCGAGAGAGATAAGTCATATGTAAACTTTGTATAAACCCAGAGAGATAAGTCATATGTAAACTTTGTATAAACCCAGAGAGATAAGTCATATGTAAACTTTGTATAAACCCAGAGATATAAGTCATATGTAAACTTTGTATAAACCCAGAGAGTATGTAAACTTTGTATAAACCCAGAGAGATAAGTCATATGTAAACTTTGTATAAACCCAGAGAGATAAGTCATATGTAAACTTTGTATAAACCCAGAGAGATAAGTCATATGTAAACTTTGTATAAACCCAGAGAGATAAGTCATATGTAAACTTTGTATAAACCCAGAGATATAAGTCATATGTAAACTTTGTATAAACCCAGAGAGATAAGTCATATGTAAACTTTGTATAAACCCAGAGAGATAAGTCATATGTAAACTTTGTATAAACCCAGAGATATAAGTCATATGTAAACTTTGTATAAACCCAGAGAGATAAGTCATATGTAAACTTTGTATAAACCCAGAGATATAAGTCATATGTAAACTTTGTATAAACCCAGAGATATAAGTCATATGTAAACTTTGTATAAACCCAGAGATATAAGTCATATGTAAACTTTGTATAAACCCAGAGAGATAAGTCACTATATGTAAACTTTGTATAAACCAAGGCCCTGGAAACGGTCATATTTGCCGGTCATGTCCGAAATTTTGTCCAAAATGACCGATCAAAAATTCACCAAATCGGACATTTCAATTTTTTTTTACACAATGTTTTTTGTCAGTCGGTCATAAATTCATTAATTGTCCTGCTGAGCATCCGGTCGGATGGTCATTTAATCTCATTATTAAGTCTGTGTCAAACACAGGTGTGAAATGCTAATTAGGTAATCGGTCACACCTGTCTGATCATGGCCACGTGCATTAAAGAAGATTTACCTGTAGATGGTTTTAATTAAATCAATAATGTTAATTAACTGTACCAAGTTATTTGTTTAGTTTATTAGAAATCAGATCTTCATTAAAATTGAGAAAAACACACTCAATTGGTCAAGAGAGTGTTTGTACATGTACACTGTAAATACATTTGTTTACATAATTACGCATGTGCAAGATAAAAAAAAATTCTGAAATATTTTCCAAACAATAATTAATTACCAGATACCTATATTGTGATAAATTTCATTGAACAGAACATAATATTTGCATTTCTCAACACTTATAGTTAATTTGGTTTTCTTTTGAAAATAAAATAATTTTTGTATGTGACATCATTCCAATATTCACTTCCACTTTACTTTTACTTTCACTTTCACTTTTACACGAACAATGTTTAATATCAAGTAAATCATGCAATTTTTAATAAACCATGAAGAATATTTTAAACAACCTTTATTAACAGGATCAGGATATATTTTTCAGCTTATTATAAAATATTTCAAACAAGCAAGTACTTGTTTAGGTAATACCTGATTGACATAAGATTTCAAGGAGGATAAAAGGGGGGGGGGCATAAGTCTTCTACTTCGGAAGGAGACAATATTATTTGACATTGCATAAGAAGTGGTCATTGAACATTAAAAATTTCGGGAAAAATGACCGAAATCAACTCAGAAAATTTCCAGGGCCTTGGTATAAACCCAGAGAGATAAGTCATATGTAAACTTTGTATAAACCCAGAGAGATAAGTCATATGTAAACTTTGTATAAACCCAGAGATATAAGTCATATGTAAACTTTGTATAAACCCAGAGAGATAAGTCATATGTAAACTTTGTATAAACCCAGAGATATAAGTCATATGTAAACTTTGTATAAACCCAGAGATATAAGTCATATGTAAACTTTGTATAAACCCAGAGATATAAGTCATATGTAAACTTTGTATAAACCCAGAGAGATAAGTCACTATATGTAAACTTTGTCAGGGATTTAGCTAGGATTTTTCAGGCTTTAGTCACTTTAGCGGCGGGCATATTTTAGATCACATTTTCAGTCACTGTTCAGAGCTAGTAATATTCTATCATGTCTATGGTTAATCTTAATTTTTTAACTTTTTTTGCAAATGGTCTGTTTGTAATTCATTGATTTCTAATAAAATTTATCTTCTAAATAAAGTCTTATCCAACATTTACAGCTTTGTTATTTTAGCCAGAATTATATGTATGTTTTTATATTTTATAAATACTAATTATGTATTTCAACACCCCCCCTTTTTCCCCTCAAAAGAAAAAAAATAACATGAGTAGGAAAAGAAAGAACTCTGCAGTGTTTTACTACCCATAATCAAAGAGAGTTCTATTTTATTTATAATTAATCATAAAATACACAGTAAATAAAGATGCAGAATAAATATAGAACCTTATTAAATAAAATCAGGAGTTCTTGATAAAATCTATGTTATATTAATTAAGTTTTTTGCTTTGGACTAGAGTTATCTTTCTTTTTCTACTCTTAATCCAATATGTTAATTTTCCCGCCAAAAACGTCACATGATCACAGCTCAAATGTAAACAAACACACTCTGGTCTCCATGACCTTGGTAGAAGTTCCTTCTGCATATGTATGGCATATATTCAAATTATTGTATGTTTTGTGCTATTTTATGGATTTAACTTCTTCCTAGAAAGGTAAATATCTCCATGCATTCATTTTCTTCCTTGGCTTTGAAAAATAAACCACGTGGTTGAGTCGGTCATTTTATTTTTATTTACATTTCTCACGTTTTGATTGGCTAAATAGAAATTTGCATAATTTCAATTATTCTTAACACCTCCTGTTTTACCTTGTCGGCAGATTTCTTTTATGTTTGCTGGTCTCATATCGATCTATAGATTTAATTGGCATGAGTTGTAAAAGTGTCAATTGATGTCTCCAATCATATCCGGTGTTCATGATCAGCTTGGCTTCGTAAATTAATTAGCCTTGATTCATTCGCAATAATTGACGAAAGTGACACTGGAATTGACTTTTACCACTGATTTTCGTAAAATAAATTTTACACACTTTTTGAAAATTTAAGTGACGAAAATGGTTAAATAAATTTTCGCTATTTGAAAAATCTTTTCGCCAATGACGAAAATGACGAGCGCTAGCTAAATCACTGACTTTGTATAAACCCAGAGAGATAAGTCATATGTAAGATTGATTAAGATTTCTTATGATAAAACCATCATTGTTTACATTTTACAATTCTGATGCTGCTTAAGATTTTCAGATTCATGGCTTTAATGTCAATTAGTCATCAATACTTGAAGCTTTCATTTGGTTCATTTTTGGACGGATTTCACAGAGTAAACACTCTGGGTTATAGAATGTGAATGTTGGGTGGGTGAGTGGTGTGCGGACGGGGATGAAATTTTCGTAACAGTTTTCTCAGCAACTACTAATCACAGCCACTTGATATTTGGTATACAGCATAAGGGTGGGCTCCCATTACGTGGGATGTCGCTCACCTATACTCCTGTTAAGCGAAATCCGGCCATTTAAGACTTTGACAGATTTTTCATATATTTTAGATGTCTGATTACAAAATGTTGAAGGAACAGAATGTAGTCATGAAGAATGAGTTAGAAGCTTTGAAAACGTAAGTTATAATGATCATTGTGTGGATAATTATACCATGGCAAACATTTATTTGTGATCTGTGGATCAGTTTGTCTAGTTATACCTCTGGTTCAAAGAAGAGGGGGTATACTGGTTTACCTCTGTCCGTCCTTCCGTACATCCGCAACATAACTTTCGTAACAGTTTTCTAAGCAACTACATATCACAGTGACGTGAAATTTTGTTTATTGCTACTGTATGAGGTTCTTTATTGTTAGTGCTGAAATTAGATCGGTCGGATGTCTTCTTCCTGTTTACAAACATAGTTAATTTTGGGGGTAGCAGGGGTATACTGAGTGAGCAGTAGCTCGCAGATTCCTTGTTTAATCTAATTTTCATTTAATATTTAATGAGAATGGGTATAGTAATATCTTAGAAAAACCCCCAAGTCTAGCTATTAAATTTTTTTCCCATTAGGTAATAATTTAATAGATAAAAGTCAAATCTAATTTTGCAGGAGACTTGCTGAACTGTTGAATATGAATGAAAGGGAAAGAGGAAGTAAGTTAAAACATGTGCTTCATTCTTTTTTCTTATTTACATGTATATTTAAAAAAAAACTAATATTGTGTGTAATTAAAAATATGGTTAGAATAAAAATGATTTCTTTTAATTTTTGTTGTGGCCCAAATACCCGGAATGCTTAGAGTTAAGTTACCAGTTGACTAAGTTATGTGGGCTTTTCATTAGCATTAAACAATGGAAATTATTGATATGATAACATGTCAACTCATGAACAAACTTTATTACATTAAGGAGCTAAAAAGTCCTTTAGACTATCTTTTGGGAGTAATTTGCAGGTTATATAACAATTCGTTCACAATAATCCTAATAACTATATTTTATGATGATGTTTATATTTGTGCCTGTTATAGGACAAGAAGAATTATTACGTGAGTTAAGACGACCTTCACCTGAGACTTTAATGTTACAGCGTGACCTTGAGAAAGCTAAAGAAAACTTACGACAAGAACTAGTTATAGCAGGGAGTCAGAAAACACACCTAGAAAACAGACTACAGGAAGAGGTTAGGCTTAGGTTAGGGTTAAACTACAGGAAGAGGTTATTGTTAGGTTAGGTTAGGGTTAAACTACAGGAAGAGGTTAGGGTTAAACTAAAGGAAGAGGTTATTATTATGTTTTCCTTTACTTGCTACTCAATAAATCTAGTCTTTATAGGTTTGAATTACTGAATAAATTCATTTCAATGCAAAACTGTTCATAATCGAATAATAAAAGGCAGTGTGTTGATAATTGTAGAAGGGGTATTTCAAAACTCACCTTCTGTTAAAAACTGAACAGAGCATGTATTAACTTTATTTTAGTTGCTTCTCTGCTAGATTCAGGGTGAAGCATGTTAATTTCATGTTTCAGAAAAACTCTAACTAGAATGCAAAATCTTAACTTTATCTTAAAGTGCTTATAGAGAAGTAACTGAGTTAAAAAAGAATGGTTTTTGAATCGTTATGAAATTCAGAGTGTCATTCTCACTTAATAGACTATAAAGAGATAAGTATTCATTTGTTGAGTATCTGAATGTAGATGTCTTATTTGTTTTAGATGGATAGGAATAGAGACTTGGTCAGGAGATTTGAGGAGCAAACTATAACAATCAAAGAGATGAACAGGGAAATAGTTGATTTAAGGTCCCAGTTGACTGTTACTCACCAAGGTAAACTAAATCTACTTAATAATCTTGTAGTTTGGCTCAGAATTAAATGTATAGGGGTAAATAAATACCAATTATTATATTTTGTAAAATTTTAAAGATCTATAATTTTTTTCTTCAAAACTATAAAAACAGGACTCTTAAAATTAATTTCATAGGACTCTAGCAAAGATTTCTACACATTTATCAAAAGTCCTTCTTTAACATTACTAGCCTTCATATGTTGGAACATGCATGTACCCTGTAAAAAGACCAATACAAAAGATAGTTAAATTATGATTTAGAAGGATCATTGTGTTACCATCGTTTCACCTTAATATTTACTTGTAGCCTTAACAAATGAAGTATACAGAAAACCTGTAGATTCAGACCAACAAGGGTGAGTTGGTATTACATTCACGATTCACCTCTATTGTTCATTTAGGGTTGCCACACATCCTGAAACCTGGAAAACCTTTGAATTTAGTAAAATTAGAAAAAAACCTCTGGAATTTGATAGCTGGACAACCCAAAAAATGTGGTTTAACTGTTTCACAGAAAATTTATGGAGAAATTGAAAATTTGTTGAGAATTCCATCCTTGAAAATGACTAAAACACCATTGAAAAACCCTGGAAAAACCTTTAAATTTTGTGACAACAAATTAGTGGCAACCCTGTTCATTGTGCAGTTTTATAAGTGATGCAATAGTGTTAAAGATATGAGCATTAAAATTAATGACTACAATACCCCCAGAGACTTTTGATGTCTGACAAAAACAGACACAGACATAAAACTTACATTTACAGACATTGTACCACATAATCTGTTGCATCTCTTTATGAAACTGCACAATGAACAGGATTGTCGCTAATTTGTTGTCACAAAATTTTAAGGTTTTTCCAGGATTTTTTCAGGCCTTAACGAAGCAATAAACATACTCTGAGACTTTTTATGGTTTTTTTTTCTGAAATGATCTCATATCCTGTACAATTTGTTGACAAGTTTCACATTTTTGTTCCCCACTGCAACACAAAGTGAGGACATAGAAATGCCAGGCGTCTGTGTATGTGTCCGTCCATCACACCTTTTTTCGTAACATATTTCTCATGTACTACTAATCCTAGGCTTTGAATATTTGGTATGCAGCTTCAGGTAGGGGTCTCATGCAGTGGGATGGGTTTCCAGGCCTGTGACTTACCTACTTCCTGTTTTACAAGCTGACTTAGAAATTTTTAAGGCTCAAAAATGAAAAAAAAAATTGTAACAGATTTCTCAGCAACTATTATTCGTAGGCTTTAGATATTTGGTATGCAGCTTCATGTGGGGTCTCATTCAGTCGGAAACGTTTCCTGGTCTGTCGCTTACCTACGTTCTGTTAGACAGCTGACTTAGAATTTTTGTCGCTTGGCAGGGGACCCAGGAATTCCGTTCTTGTCTACTTAGGCATCCTATGTATTGACAATATTAATATTTTCAGAGTTCCTGGGGTATTTAGAGGATCTTATTCTATCCCTCATCCACGATTAGACACTAACGATGATATTGACGAAGATTTCCAGAAGCTCCCAGGCAGTCAATACAGCAGTCCTAAACGTCAACACAAGACAACCTATGGCACAGAAGATATGATCCAAGATATAGAAGCTGAATTTGACCTGCCATCTACCAAACAAGGGAGAAAACTCTATCCTGCTTTCTCAGAGGATGATGGATCATCTACTGTCTCTGCTGATGTCATCGCTGAGGCTAAATATAGACTGAAAAGTCTTGAAAGAGAGGCTCAGGTGAAAATATACTTTGAAATCAGTTTAATAGGTGTAATAATCCAACTTTTTTATTTAAATTTTAGTTTTTTACTCAGTAAATCAGTGACTCTGCTGTCAAAGCCAGAGTTTAAAATCTCATTTATCCTTTAGTTTTGGTGGTTTAGAAAAAGTCCTGTCAGGCTACCTTAACATTTCTATTGTAAATTTCACAAAATTAGGTGGTCTTCAGCAAGCTTAGGCAAAAATTGTCAATATTTTACTAAACATGACTTTGATAGGTTCAATGTTTTTTGTTAACTTTGCAAAAGTTAATTTAGTTTTTATCCCCTGCAAATGAAGTATAGGATTACATAGGAATCACTCCGTCTTTTGGTCTGTCTGCATATCTCGTAAGCACGAATCAGCCTAAAAAGGTTGATGGATTTTGATAAAACTCTACATGAAGGAAGTGAGTCCACAGTATTCCTTATTTATACGGTTTCACAGATGTGAAATTTATCATTGTACTGACCAACAAAATTGAACAATATTTTATTTGTATATCATTAAAGTCTGTTATTTTATTACTGATTAATAATTAAATTGTTAATGGATATTTCATGATTAATGAATAAGTTTCCTGATTATAAGGTTTTGTGTTTTTATAGATGTACCTTGCTTAATTCTACATTTTGAGTATTTGTTTCTTGAAAATTTAGATAAGGACCTACATGTTAAAGTTTTTCTTTTTTTTTTTAGAACTTAGATAAGGCTTATAGAGATTTCCACTACAACATGACAAACCCTGCAGCAGCAGACGACCATGCTAAGTCACATGACCATGTTAAGTCACATGACCACCAACAGACAGAACAGCCAGGTAAAGTGGTCAACTGCAGAAAATCATGAAGTAAAATGCAATAATTGTTTTGTTACAGCCTTTTGTTGTTTCCAGACAACCTTTCTGTCCAAAATGTACTTCTTTTAACACTTTCAGTCCTAAATAATTATTTTTCGCGGCATTTCACTGCCGAGAATATTTCTGCACGAGCAGACTGCCAGACCGGAATTAATTTCCACATGGTGCTCACTGACAACGTGTGTTTTGGAATTTCACGGTTTACAAGACAACAAGCGTGTTTTAGGACACGAAACTTACCAGTTTTTTTTATTAAAGTAACATGGCAACATGATCAGTATTATTCCAAAAAGATTGAATCAAAACTTTCAGATTTTGTACAAATTATTTTCGGAATTTTCACGGAGATCTTAAGTTTTACATGGGGTTGATGTTTCAACTCATATTTTCTTGTGAATTCGTGATGTGCTGTCGTAATAAACCACATACATTAGTAAAAATGTTTATAAAAGCGATTGAGGATCAAGTGTTGCATGAAAACTCATTAGAAATAATTTATTTTACGTTTTATTTCAACACTGTAATATCGGCGTTCTTTCGTCCGCCATTTTACAAAATGAAACTAGACTGAAGAGAGACAACTCCAACGGTCATACTAAAAAGCGCCCAGAAGTGTTATATCCTTTCCAATTATTGTTATCACCTCTAATGTCGATATATAGTGATAACAAATTATTACAAGAGAGCTTGTTAATTGTCATCCTATAAGTTTTTTTATATGCTACAAGCATGGTGGAAAAAAAACAGGCGAGAAAATTTTGAAATCTTCCGGTCACTCCCAATAAAAAATCAATTAATTATTATTTCCAAAAAATATTTTGAAGTAGTTTTTCACTATTTTTTTTTTATTTTTGCGCAAAATGAGTTTTAAAAATATTGTAATTTTCACATTTAAATTTTATTTACAATATACAAATTTTGGTTAAAAATAGCAATGATAAAAACACAAGTAGTTTTTTATGACACCATTTTCTTGTATTCAAATACATGTAATTAAATTTCCATGTATGAATATTCCCTTTGTGTCTTAACTTGTGCAATATTAAAATTAGAAATATAATAATCATGAAAGTAACAAGTATACTAGAAATACTTTGTAAATCTTAATTGAATAAAAATATTGAATTATAAAGATGCCTCTTTTTGATTTTTTTTTTTTGGAATTTACATATGAAATTATAGATTTAAAAAGAAATGATCACTTTTGTCACCATGCTGTGAAAGCTCAACACTGATAATGAATACAAAACATTTTATCAGTGTTCATTTTAAATAAAATGTTGAATTAAAATTCATAGTAAATTTATATAGAATGACAAAAAAACAACCCAAAATACAAGAAGACATTTATGTAATAAATTAAGAGTAGCTGTGTTTGAATGCATTGGTGTGAGAGTATATAAGATTCAGAAGTCCTGTGGGCTGTGGAAAAATATACTTTTCATAAAAATTACTATTCCTGATTGTTTTTCATATTTTTATGTTCACTTTTCTTGGTAGTTCATCTGCTTTTTCTTATTGTTTCTTTCAATCTTCTAGTATTTGAAGTACCCCCAATGTCACTTGTTGCAATGATAGAGTACATGTAGGTTTAACATGTACACCACTGAAACTTGTTAACCCCAATTTATACTCATTGGCTTTCAGGTCCTAAGGATTGTAATTACTCTGATATATACATTGTACATATATCTTTATTCTCTTATAACCATTCCAAAGGTACAGAGAAATAGAAACAATAAGATTTCAATAATTTGTGCTTGTGGGTTTCAATAACCATTCAGAACAGAGTCCAAGACAGAAATGAATGTATATAATTGATATCTCATTACTCCTGGTATTGAAGCCATTAAACACCAATTATCTTTTCCCTGATAATTTTCCCATTGAAGTCTCCCAGTTCCATATTTATCACAATCACCCAGTATTAACTTTTTAAAATAGATATAAAAGGTACAAGTCATAGGCATTAGGCATAGGTTTCAAAGAAGCTTGTAAAACCTGTCATGCATTGTATGAATAAATAGACAATCTATGTTTTTGTAAAGCTATGGAAATGCCATCCTTCAATTCTTTTTATCATTGCTCTACCAATCCCCTAAACCTTGGTACTAAATTAATTACTTTCATTGTCACCTTCAGAATCTTCATTGTACCCACTTACCTAGATCTTGTGTTCAGATTAAATCTGCAGGCTTTTAACTTTACTCATTAGGCAATCATATTAAGAACATTTTACAATACTGTTTTTTTTTTAATTTAAGGTTAAAAAAGGTCCAATAAAAATCAGTAAGAAAATAGAAGGGCTAATTCACATCCATGTAATCTAGTTTTCAATTTTACATTGAAGAAAGAAACAGACAATTAAACATTTTATTTATCTTTTATTTTTCAAATATAGAAATGACAGTGATAAATGAATAATAAAGAACAAATTTTCTGAATTGATTTGATTTTTCATAAGATCAAAATGGTAACTCCCGTGAGCTTTTTAGTACGACTATTTATGCAATATCCATAACGACGTTTCCGGTAAATTACCAATTAATCTATTTATAGAACGTTTACTTTAAAGCAATAAGAGACGACTTTTTCTTGAATCTTTGACAGCAAAATTATGATACTATTAAAAGAAAACACCAGCTGTTATCTTTAAACCTTTTACTAATGTCGAAATGGATTTTATGACCCAATAACAGGCAATTAAATTTTGGGCAACATATCGCCATCAGCAAGCACCTGTTCACTGAAATGAAAACTTTTATCAGAGAACAAAAACCTGTAAAAATATTTTCAACCATCTCAATCCACCCCATAAGATTTGTAGGTGTGAGGAAATTAATATTTTCTCCCTAAATTGCGAAATAGACGAAAAAGATGTTTCAAACGTGAGAGAAAAGAATGTCCGCCATTTTATTTTTAGATTAAAAAAATTCCGACAATATAACATTCATATCTTTGAATCTGGCGGATCAAGTTTCCCTGAAATACAATTGTACATCAAGAATCACTGTAAAATGTTATTACTGCATAAATGGTAGTGGTGACTTGCATATATTTCAATATTTTTCCATCGGAAGTTGGGTGGTCTAAAAATAGAATTTTATGTATCCTTAAGGATACACTCGGCATTGACGTCATGGTGCCAAAAGGATACATTCGGCATTGACGTCATGGTGCTAAAAGGATAAACTGGGTATGAAAGGGTTAAAAGTGTCAGCTTTATTCAATTTTCCTAGATAGGATAAATGAAGTAATCAAGGCAATGAGAAAATTGGTAGACATAAATTGTAGACATAAATTGTAGATATAAATGGTAGACATAAAGGGTAGACACATTAATGGTAGGCAAAAATGGTAGACATAAAGAGTAGACATAATTGGTAGACATAATTGGTAGACATAATTGGTAGACATAGATTGGTAGACATAATTGATAGACATAAATTTTAGACATAAATGGAAGACATAAATGGTAGACATAACAAGAAGAATAACATATACATTTAACTTAACTGTAATCAGACACATGAACTCAAGTCAAAACCAGAGTAAATATATGTGTATATCTGACATGATTGTTTTAACTATTTGAAATTCTTCTAAAAAAATTATTTATATTTAAAGGGTCTGCAGCTTCTGGTAATCTCACTGTAGGTTTGAAACTTAAAATGAGTTATTGTTTAATAGGTTTGATTCAGTCTCATTGTGTAGATTAAAAACTGTTTACATGCTGAAAGTCATGTGAATTGTCATTATGTGTACACAAATATTTTTTCTTAAGTAAGATGTACTTATGTCAATTAATGTTTCTGAAACAATGATGGCCCAGTACTAATACTTCTGTGTTAATGTTACAGTTTCTGCAGCAAGTCAGAAAAGAATCAGTTCTCCTGTTGAGAGTCCAATACACAGACCCATGTCGTCAACACCATACCAAGGGAGACAATCCTCTCATTTAAATGGTAAGCTGTTTTAGTTTTATATAGTTTCTTCCTTTCCTCTTTCTATCCTTATTTGTTCATGTTCTATGTGATTCTGGATTAAGAAGCAAGACAAACAACAGTTTAATCTTTGCAACATAATGTGGTATGCACCTTCTTTAAGTATTTTAAAAGAAAGATTTAATTAATAGGGGGCAGGGGTATTTATTTGTGATCTGCGACTCATAGATTTTATTATTACTTTCTGTGCATGTTCTGTGTTTATTCTTTACAGATAGTTTGCGAGAGTTGACTGAACAGTCCTCATCCAGAAAGGACCCTCCACCAAGATTTGATATGTCTAACATGTCAGATGAAGAAAGGTAGTTAACATTTGTTATATGACCTCAAACGATTTGTAGACATGTAATTCCTTGTCTGTTAACTTTAGTGTTACCAGGATAACTTTAGTTCTAGTAATCCAATTCCTATGAAATTTTACATTGATGTTCCTTACCATAAAAAGGATGGATGGGATTGATTTTGGGGGTCCCCCTTTTTTTATACCCACCGCTTGAAAAGTGGGGGGTATATTGTGATGGGGTGTCTGTCGGGCTGTGTGTGTCTGTTTGCTCTTCTGTTACACTTATCTCTTACACGCAATTCCTCTTAAACCCCTAGATGGATTTTCATGAAACATTCAAGCGATCTTTGTGACATTTGCGGATTTACAAAATTGAGGATTAATTTTGTGACCCCCCCCTAATTTCTGTTAGGGGCAAAATTGAAAGGTAGCAGATTCCCTGAATTAGGGGCCAAAAGGAGTAATATTTTTGTAACTTTAATTTATTTTGGTTTGCTTTTGAATAGAAAAAAGGGTAATACCTTGTGAAATATGGGTGGAAAGTCAACCAAAGGCTGCTTGTGTCAAAAAACTTTGTCAATCCACCATGGGCTGCATGTGTCCAAAGCAATTGACTATCCATATTGGGTCTCAAATGTACAGGTTTCAAAATGTTACAGTAGTATCATACTGGGCTTGGTGAAGCTTTTTATGTTCTTTATTACTTTAACTATTTATAACTTAAACTTATCAAAACCAAGCATAATGATAGTCTAAGAACATTATTATATTATGACAAAATAACTTTCAAGTGTAGGTTTAACAACCTAGTCTCCTATGGGCTCATCAAATCTTGACATGCTTGTAGAAAGAATAGCATGAAAACGATAGGCATAATACAAATACCACATTAAAACTGAGTCCTGTTAGATGACTTGATATTTTCTGCAACTTTCAAGTGCCTATGTTGAATAATAGGATGACTTTGATGTAGAATAACATATTAATACCCCTGCTTTGAAGAAGAGGGGGGTATACTGTTTTACCTCCGTCAGTCCTTTTGTCTTTCAGCAGCATAACTTTTGTGACAGTTTTCTCAGCAACTACAAATCACAGTGGTTTGAAATGTGGCATATGGCTTTAGAATAAGGTCCTTTATTGTGAGTACCGAAATTGGGTCTGTCTGATATCTACTTCCTCTGTACAGACTTAGTCAATTTTCAACATTACTGGTCAAGTATTGAAAATTTTTGTAACAGTTTTCTCAGCAGCTACAAGTTACAGTGGCTTGAAATATGGTAAATTACTTCAGTATGAGTTCCTTTATCATGTGTATCGAAATTAGGTCTGTTGGATATCTACTTCCTGTTTACCAACTAAGTAAATTTTCTACTTTACTGGTCCATTGTTAAAAATTTCATAACAGTTTTTCAGCAATTACATATCACAGAGGCTTGAAATTTGGTATTTGGTTTCAGTATGAGGTCCTTTCTTGCGAGTACAGAAATAAGGTCTGTTCGATATCTATTTTCTATAGCCCTCTATGTTTTTATGGCCCGACCACGTATGTGAATTGGCCATATAGTTTTACCCTTGTCTGTCCATCCGTACGTCCGTCCGTACATCCGTCCGTAACACTTTGGTAAAGTACTTGGTTAAGGTCCATTACTCAGATACTAGATATTGGGTGTCAATGATATTTCACCACCAGATGGGTCTTGGGTAGGGCTACACCACCCACTAGAAATTAGGTAACTGTGACTTATATTTTATACATGAACGACTTTGGTTAAGTTCTTAGTAAAGGTCCATAATTTGGATTCTAGATGTTGGGGGTCAATGATATTTCACTACTAGATGTGTCTTAGGTAAGGTGTCACCACCCACTAGAAATTAGGTCACTGTGACCTATATTTTTGGCATGAATGACTTTGGTTAAGTTCTTGTTTAAGGTCCATATCTCAAATACTACATGTTGATGGTCAATGGTATTTCACCACTAGATGTGTCTTGGGTAACATGACACCACCCAATAAAAATTAGGTCACTGTGATCTATATTTTATGCATGAACGACTTCGGTTAAGTTCTTGGTTAAGGTCCATAACTTGGAAACTAGATGTTGGGGGTCAATGATAGTTCACCACTAGATGCGCTCTGGTAAGGTGACACCATCCACTAGAAATGAGGTCACTGTGACCTATATTTTATGCATGAATGACTTTGGTTAAGTTCTTGGTTAAGGTCCATAACTTGAATACTACATGTTAGGGGTCACTAATATTTCACTACTTGATGAGTCTTGGTAACATTGCACCACCCACCAGAAATAAAGTCACAGCGACCTATATTTTACACATGAACACTTTTGATCAATTTCTTGGTAAATGTCCATATCCCAGGTAATACACAGTGAGGGTCAATGATATATCAAGAACGGGAGGGCCATCCTGTGGCTCATTGACACATTTTCTAGTTTGATATAGTTTTGCCTTGTTTTATTTGTTATGTTTGTGAATCTTTAAAAGAAATGGTGATGAAAGAGTGGAGAGACCAAGGCCTATCACTGTAGCTGACCTAGAAGCCAGGCCAGGATCTCCCAGTATTGTAGTAGTCCCTGGGTCAGAGTCCAGTCTAGCTACCTCAGAACCAGGTGGGTTGGAACTCAATTTACATTGCCTATTCAGGCTTTGCAAATTCTCGTGTTGAAAGTAAGGAACGCAATAAACATTACTTGTTCAGGTGTGGCAAATGTTCTCAGTGTAATTATTTTCCCCAAACAGGAATAATATTGTAAGAACCACAGAAAATGAAAAAGTTGAATAAAACACACAATTACCTACTTATGAAGTTAACTTCACAGAACCATGAATATTAATACTTGATCAAAATCTATACATGTACATGCATTTTGAAAAATTGTAACAAATAGAATTTTAGCAGAAGCGTCAAGTTGGTTACTTATTCCCTATTCCTTATTCCTTATTTGAATAAGGAATAAGTAACTGGTTACTTATTCCTTATTCTCAGAACACCAAATAGGGAATAAGTAACTGGGTACTTATTCCCTATTCCTTATTTATTTATTTTTTTTTTTTTGCCCGAATTGTAAAATAGTAAATAAGTAACTGGTTACTTATTCCCTATTCCTTATTTATTTTTTTATAACTATTTTCCCGAAATGTAAAATAGTAAATAAGTAACTGGTTACTTTATAGGAAATAAGTATAAGTAACTGGTTACTTATTCCCTATTCATTATTTATGTTTTTTTTTATATTTTTTTGCCCGAATTGTAAAATAGTTAATAAGTTACTGGTTACTTTATAGTGAATAAGTAACACCCTATATAGTCCATATCCCTACCAATTTCCGGTTTGTCCAGAATATGGGTCAGAAAAAAGTGCAAATTAAGCCTAAGGGTATAGGTTGTCCCCCCTGTGGAAAAATCCCTACGCTTTCAATCCCAATGGGACTGGGGTGGTTAGGGAGTAGGGTCCATGGGGTCAACAACCTATATAGTCCATATCCCTACCAATTTCCGGTTTGTCCGGAATATGGGTCAGAAAAAAGTGTAAATTAAGCCTAAGGGTATAGGTTGTCCCCCCTGTGGAAAAATCCCCACGCTTTCAATCCCAATGGGACTGGGGTGGTTAGGGAGTAAGTTCCATTGGGTCCACAACCTATATAGTCCATATCCCTACCAATTTGCGGTTTGTCCGGAATATGGGTCAGAAAAAAGTGTAAATTAAGCCTAAGGGTATAGGTTGTCCCCCCTGTGGAAAAATCCCCACGCTTTCAATCCCAATGGGACTGGGGTGGATAGGGAGTAAGGTCCATGGGGTCCACAACCTATATAGTCCATATCCCTACCAATTTCCGGTTTGTCCGCAATATGGGTCAGAAAAAAAGTGTAAATTAATTAAGCCTAAGGGTATAGGTTGTCCCCCTGTGGAAAAATCCCCACGCTTTCAATCCCAATGGGACTGGGGTGGTTAGAGAGTAGGGTCCATGGGGTCCACAACCTATATAGTTCATATCCCTACCAATTTCCGGTTTGTCCGGAATATGGGTCAGTATAAAGTGTAAATTAAGCCTAAGGGTATAGGTTGTCCCCCTGTGGAAAAATACCCACGCTTTCAATCCCAATGGGACTAGGTCGGTTAGGGAGTAGGGTCCATGGGGTCCACAACCTATATAGTCCATATCCCTACCAATTTCCGGTTTGTCTGGAATATGGGTCAGTATAAAGTGTAAATTAAGCCTAAGGGTATAGGTTGTCCCCCTGTGGAAAAATCCCCACGCTTTCAATCCCAATGGGACTAGGTCGGTTAGGGAGTAGGGTCCATGGGGTCCACAACCTATATAGTCCATATCCCTACCAATTTCCGGTTTGTCTAGAATATGGGTCAGAAAAAAGTGTAAATTAACCCTAAGGGTATAGGTTGTCCCCCCCTGTGAAAAAATCCCGACGCTTTCAATCCCAATGGGACTGGGGTGGTTAGGGAGTAGGGTCCATGGGGTCAACAACCTATATAGTCCATATCCCTACCAATTTCCGGTTTGTCCGGAATATGGGTCAGAAAAAAGTGTAAATTAAGCCTAAGGGTATAGGTTGTCCCCCCTGTGGAAAAATCCCCACGCTTTCAATCCCAATGGGACTGGGGTGGTTAGAGAGAAGGGTCCATGGGGTCCACAACCTATATAGTCCATATCCCTACCAATTTCCGGTTTGTCCGGAATATGGGTCAGAAAAAAGTGTAAATTAATTAAGCCTAAGGGTATAGGTTGTCCCCCTGTGGAAAAATCCCCACGCTTTCAATCCCAATGGGACTGGGGTGGTTAGGGAGTAGGGTCCATGGGGTCAACAACCTATATAGTCCATATCCCTACCAATTTCCGGTTTGTCCAGAATATGGGTCAGTAAAAAGTGTAAATTAAGCCTAAGGGTATAGGTTGTCCCCCCTGTGGAAAAATCCCCACGCTTTCAATCCCAATGGGACTAGGTCGGTTAGGGAGTAGGGTCCATGGGGTCTACAACCTATATAGTCCATATCCCTACCAATTTCCGGTTTGTCCAGAATATGGGTCAGAAAAAAGTGTAAATTAAGCCTAAGGGTATAGGTTGTCCCCCCCCCTGTGGAAAAATCCCCACGCTTTCAATCCCAATGGGACTGGAGTGGTTAGGGAGTAGGGTCCATGGGGTCCACAACCTATATAGTCCATATCCCTATCAATTTCCGGTTTGTCCGGAATATGGATCAGAAAAAAGTGTAAATTAAGCCTAAGGGTATAGGTTGTCCCCCCTGTGGAAAAATCCCCACGCTTTCAATCCTAAGGGGACTGGGGTGGTTAGGGAGTAAGTTCCATGGGGTCCACAACCTATATAGTCCATATCCCTACCAATTTCCGATTTGTCCAGAATATGGGTCAGAAAAAAGTGTAAATTAAGCCTAAGGGTATAGGTTGTCCCCCCTGTGGAAAAATCCCCACGCTTTCAATCCCAATGGGACTGGGGTGGATAGGGAGTAGGGTCCATGGGGTCCACAACCTATATAGTCCATATCCCTACCAATTTCCGGTTTGTCCTCAATATGGGTCAGAAAAAAGTGTAAATTAATTAAGCCTAAGGGTATAGGTTGTCCCCCTGTGGAAAAATCCCTACGCTTTCAATCCCAATGGGACTGGGGTGGTTAGAGAGTAGGGTCCATGGGGTCCACAACCTATATAGTCCATATCCCTACCAATTTCCGATTTGTCCGGAATATGGGTCAGAAAAAAGTGTAAATTAATTAAGCCTAAGGGTATAGGTTGTCCCCCCCCCCTGTGGAAAAATCCCCACGATTTCAATCCCAATGGGACTGGGGTGGTTAGGGAGTAGGGTCCATGGGGTCCACAACCTATATAGTCCATATCCCTACCAATTTCCGGTTTGTCCGCAATATGGGTCAGAAAAAAGTGTAAATTAATTAAGCCTAAGGGTATAGGTTGTCCCCCTGTGGAAAAATCCCCACGCTTTCAATCCCAATGGGACTGGGGTGGTTAGGGAATAGGGTCCATGGGGTCCACAACCTATATAGTCCATATCCCTACCAATTTCCGGTTTGTCTAGAAATAATATATGGGTCAGAAAAAAGTGTAAATTAACCCTAAGGGTATAGGTTGTCCCCCCCCTGTGGAAAAATCCCCACGATTTCAATCCCAATGGGACTGGGGTGGTTAGGGAGTAGGGTCCATGGGGTCCACAACCTATATAGTCCATATCCCTACCAATTTCCGGTTTGTCCGGAATATGGGTCAGAAAAAAGTGTAAATTAAGCCTAAGGGTATAGGTTGTCCCCCCTGTGGAAAAATCCCCACGCTTTCAATCCCAATGGGACTGGGGTGGTTAGGGAGTAAGTTCCATGGGGTCCACAACCTATATAGTCCAAATCCCAACCAATTTCCGGTTTGTCTGGAATATGGGTCAGAAAAAAGTGTAAATTGATTAAGCCTAAGGGTATAGGTTGTCCACCTGTGGAAAAATCCCCACGCTTTCAATCCCAATGGGACTGGGGTGGTTAGGGAGTAGGGTCCATGGGGTCCACAACCTATATAGTCCATATCCCTACCAATTTCCGGTTTGTCCGGAATATGGGTCAGTAAAAAGTGTAAATTAAGCCTAAGGGTATAGGTTGTCCCCCCTGTAGAAAAATCCCCACGCTTTCAATCCCAATAGGACTGGGGTGGTTAGGGAATAGGGTCCATGGGGTCCACAACCTATATAGTCCATATCCCTACCAATTTCCGGTTTGTCCGGAATATGGGTCAGAAAAAAGTGTAAATTAAGCCTAAGGGTATAGGTTGTCCCCCTTGTGGAAAAATCCCCACGCTTTCAATCCCAATGGGACTGGGGTGGTTAGGGAGTAAGGTCCATGGGGTCCACAACCTATATAGTCCATATCCCTACCAATTTCCGGTTTGTCCGGAATATGGGTCAGAAAAAAGTGTAAATTAAGCCTAAGGGTATAGGTTCTCCCCTGTGGAAAAATCCCCACGCTTTCAATCCCAATGGGACTGGGGTGGTTAGGGAGTAGGGTCCATGGGGTCCACAACCTATATAGTCCATATCCCAACCAATTTCCGGTTTGTCTGGAATATGGGTAAGAAAAAAGTGTAAATTAATTAAGCCTAAGGGTATAGGTTGTCCCCCTGTGGAAAAATCCCGACGCTTTCAATCCCAATATGACTGGGGTGGTTAGGGAGTAGGGTCCATGGGGTCTACAACCTATATAGTCCATATCCCTACCAATTTCCGGTTTGTCCAGAATATGGGTCAGAAAAAAGTGTAAATTAAGCCTAAGGGTATAGGTTGTCCCCCCCCCCTGTGGAAAAATCCCCACGCTTTCAATCCCAATGGGACTGGAGTGGTTAGGGAGTAGGGTCCATGGGGTCCACAACCTATATAGTCCATATCCCTATCAATTTCCGGTTTGTCCGGAATATGGATCAGAAAAAAGTGTAAATTAAGCCTAAGGGTATAGGTTGTCCCCCCTGTGGAAAAATCCCCACGCTTTCAATCCTAATGGGACTAGGGTGGTTAGGGAGTAAGTTCCATGGGGTCCACAACCTATATAGTCCATATCCCTACCAATTTCCGATTTGTCCAGAATATGGGTCAGAAAAAAGTGTAAATTAAGCCTAAGGGTATAGGTTGTCCCCCCTGTGGAAAAATCCCCACGCTTTCAATCCCAATGGGACTGGGGTGGATAGGGAGTAGGGTCCATGGGGTCCACAACCTATATAGTCCATATCCCTACCAATTTCCGGTTTGTCCGCAATATGGGTCAGAAAAAAGTGTAAATTAATTAAGCCTAAGGGTATAGGTTGTCCCCCTGTGGAAAAATCCCCACGCTTTCAATCCCAATGGGACTGGGGTGGTTAGAGAGTAGGGTCCATGGGGTCCACAGCCTATATAGTCCATATCCCTACCAATTTCCGATTTGTCCGGAATATTGGTCAGAAAAAAGTGTAAATTAAGCCTAAGGGTATAGGTTGTCCCCCTGTGGAAAAATCCCCACGCTTTCAATACCAATGGGACTGGGGTGGTTAGGGAATAGGGTCCATGGGGTCCACAACCTATATAGTCCATATCCCTACCAATTTCCGGTTTGTCCGGAATATGGGTCAGTATAAAGTGTAAATTAAGCCTAAGGGTATAGGTTGTCCCCCTGTGGAAAAATCCCCACGCTTTCAATCCCAATGTGACTAGGTCGGTTAGGGAGTAGGGTCCATGGGGTCCACAACCTATATAGTCCATATCCCTACCAATTTCCGGTTTGTCTAGAATATGGGTCAGAAAAAAGTGTAAATTAACCCTAAGGGTATAGGTTGTCCCCCCTGTGGAAAAATCCCCACGCTTTCAATCCCTATGGGACTGGGGTGGTTAGGGAGTAGGGTCCATGGGGTCCACAACCTATATAGTCCATATCCCTACCAATTTCCGGTTTGTCCGGAATATGGGTCAGAAAAAAGTGTAAATTAAGCCTAAGGGTATAGGTTGTCCCCCCTGTGGAAAAATCCCCACGCTTTCAATCCCAATGGGACTGGGGTGGTTAGGGAGTAAGTTCCATGGGGTCCACAACCTATATAGTCCAAATCCCAACCAATTTCCGGTTTGTCTGGAATATGGGTCAGAAAAAAGTGTAAATTAATTAAGCCTAAGGGTATAGGTTGTCCACCTGTGGAAAAATCCCCACGATTTCAATCCCAATGGGACTGGGGTGGTTAGGGAGTAGGGTCCATGGGGTCCACAACCTATATAGTCCATATCCCTACCAATTTCCGGTTTGTCCGGAATATGGGTCAGTAAAAAGTGTAAATTAAGCCTAAGGGTATAGGTTGTCCCCCCTGTAGAAAAATCCCCACGCTTTCAATCCCAATAGGACTGGGGTGGTTAGGGAATAGGGTCCATGGGGTCCACAACCTATATAGTCCATATCCCTACCAATTTCCGGTTTGTCCGGAATATGGGTCAGAAAAAAGTGTAAATTAAGCCTAAGGGTATAGGTTGTCCCCCTTGTGGAAAAATCCCCACGCTTTCAATCCCAATGGGACTGGGGTGGTTAGGGAGTAGGGTCCATGGGGTCCACAACCTATATAGTCCATATCCCTACCAATTTCCGGTTTGTCCGGAATATGGGTCAGAAAAAAGTGTAAATTAAGCCTAAGGGTATAGGTTGTCCCCTCTGTGGAAAAATCCCCACGCTTTCAATCCCAATGGGACTGGGGTGGTTAGGGAGTAGGGTCCATAGGGTCCACAACCTATATAGTCCATATCCCAACCAATTTCCGGTTTGTCTGGAATATGGGTAAGAAAAAAGTGTAAATTAATTTAGCCTTAGGGTATAGGTTGTCCCCCTGTGGAAAAATCCCGACGCTTTCAATCCCAATATGACTGGGGTGGTTAGGGAGTAGGGTCCATGGGGTCCACAACCTATATAGTCCATATCCCTACCAATTTCTGGTTTGTCCGGAATATGGGTAAGAAAAAAGCGTAAATTAAGCCAAAGGGTATAGGTTGTCCCCCCCTGTGGAAAAATCCCCACGCTTTCAATCCCAATGGAACTGGGGTGGTAAGGGAGTAAGGTCCATGGGGTCCACAACCTATATAGTCCATATCCCTACCAATTTCCGGTTTGTCCGGAATATGGGTCAGTAAAAAGTGTAAATTAAGCCTAAGGGTATAGGTTGTCCCCCCCTGTGGAAAAATCCCCACGCTTTAAATCCCAATGGGACTGGGGTGGTTAGGGAGTAGGGTCCATTTGGTCCACAACCTATATAGTCCATATCCCTACCAATTTCCGGTTTGTCCGGAATATGGGTCAGTAAAAAGTGTAAATTGAGCTTAAGGGTATAGGTTGTCCCCCTTGTGGAAAAATCCCCAGGCTTTCAATCCCAATGGGACTGGGGTGGTTAGGGAGAAGGGTCCATGGGGTCCACAACCTATATAGTCCATATCCCTACCAATTTCCGGTTTGTCCGGAATATGGGTCAGTAAAAAGTGTAAATTAAGCCTAAGGGTATAGGTTGTCCGCCCTGTGGAAAAATCCCCACGCTTTCAATCCCAATGGGACTAGGTCGGTTAGGGAGTAGGGTCCATGGGGTTAACAATCTTTATAGTCCATATCCCTACCAATTTCCGGTTTGTCTGCAATGTGGGTCAGAAAAAAGTGTAAATTAATTAAGCCTAAGGGTATAGGTTGTCCCCCTGTGGAAAAATCCCCACGCTTTCAATCCCAATGGGACTGGGGTGGTTAGAGAGTAGGGTCCATGGGGTCCACAACCTATATAGTCCATATCCCTACCAATTTCCGGTTTGTCCGGAATATGGGTCAGTAAAAAGTGTAAATTAAGCTTAAGGGTATAGGTTGTCCCCCCTGTGGAAAAATCCCCAGGCTTTCAATCCCAATGGGACTGGGGTGGTTAGGGAGAAGGGTCCATGGGGTCCACAACCTATATAGTCCATATCCCTACCAATTTCCGGTTTGTCCGGAATATGGGTCAGAAAAAAGTGTAAATTAAGCCTAAGGGTATAGGTTGTCCCCCTTGTGGAAAAATCCCCACGCTTTCAATCCCAATGGGACTGGGGTGGTTAGGGAGTAGGGTCCATGGGGTCCACAACCTATATAGTCCATATCCCTACCAATTTCCGGTTTGTCCGGAATATGGGTCAGAAAAAAGTGTAAATTAAGCCTAAGGGTATAGGTTGTCCCCTCTGTGGAAAAATCCCCACGCTTTCAATCCCAATGGGACTGGGGTGGTTAGGGAGTAGGGTCCATAGGGTCCACAACCTATATAGTCCATATCCCAACCAATTTCCGGTTTGTCTGGAATATGGGTAAGAAAAAAGTGTAAATTAATTTAGCCTTAGGGTATAGGTTGTCCCCCTGTGGAAAAATCCCGACGCTTTCAATCCCAATATGACTGGGGTGGTTAGGGAGTAGGGTCCATGGGGTCCACAACCTATATAGTCCATATCCCTACCAATTTCTGGTTTGTCCGGAATATGGGTAAGAAAAAAGCGTAAATTAAGCCAAAGGGTATAGGTTGTCCCCCCCTGTGGAAAAATCCCCACGCTTTCAATCCCAATGGAACTGGGGTGGTAAGGGAGTAAGGTCCATGGGGTCCACAACCTATATAGTCCATATCCCTACCAATTTCCGGTTTGTCCGGAATATGGGTCAGTAAAAAGTGTAAATTAAGCCTAAGGGTATAGGTTGTCCCCCCTGTGGAAAAATCCCCAGGCTTTCAATCCCAATGGGACTGGGGTGGTTAGGGAGTAGGGTCCATAACCTATATAGTCCATATCCCTACCAATTTCCGGTTTGTCCCGAATATGGGTCAGAAAAAAGTGTAAATTAAGCCTAAGGGTATAGGTTGTCCCCCCTGTGGAAAAATCCCCACGCTTTAAATCCCAATGGGACTGGGGTGGTTAGGGAGTAGGGTCCATTTGGTCCACAACCTATATAGTCCATATCCCTACCAATTTCCGGTTTGTCCGGAATATGGGTCAGTAAAAAGTGTAAATTGAGCTTAAGGGTATAGGTTGTCCCCCTTGTGGAAAAATCCCCAGGCTTTCAATCCCAATGGGACTGGGGTGGTTAGGGAGAAGGGTCCATGGGGTCCACAACCTATATAGTCCATATCCCTACCAATTTCCGGTTTGTCCGGAATATGGGTCAGTAAAAAGTGTAAATTAAGCCTAAGGGTATAGGTTGTCCGCCCTGTGGAAAAATCCCCACGCTTTCAATCCCAATGGGACTAGGTCGGTTAGGGAGTAGGGTCCATGGGGTTAACAATCTTTATAGTCCATATCCCTACCAATTTCCGGTTTGTCTGCAATGTGGGTCAGAAAAAAGTGTAAATTAATTAAGCCTAAGGGTATAGGTTGTCCCCCTGTGGAAAAATCCCCACGCTTTCAATCCCAATGGGACTGGGGTGGTTAGAGAGTAGGGTCCATGGGGTCCACAACCTATATAGTCCATATCCCTACCAATTTCCGGTTTGTCCGGAATATGGGTCAGTAAAAAGTGTAAATTAAGCTTAAGGGTATAGGTTGTCCCCCCTGTGGAAAAATCCCCAGGCTTTCAATCCCAATGGGACTGGGGTGGTTAGGGAGAAGGGTCCATGGGGTCCACAACCTATATAGTCCATATCCCTACCAATTTCCGGTTTGTCTGGAATATGGGTCAGTAAAAAGTGTAAATTAAGCCTAAGGGTATAGGTTGTCCGCCCTGTGGAAAAATCCCCACGCTTTCAATCCCAATGGGACTGGGGTGGTTAGGGAGTAGGGTCCATGGGGTCCACAACCTATATAGTCCATATCCCTACCAATTTCCGGTTTGTCTAGAATATAGGTCACAAAAAAGTGTAAATTAACCCTAAGGGTATAGGTTGTCCCCCCCCCTGTGGAAAAATCCCGACGCTTTCAATCCCAATATGACTGGGGTGGTTAGGGAGTAGGGTCTATGGGGTCCACAACCTATATAGTCCATATCCCTACCAATTTCCGGTTTGTCCGGAATATGGGTCAGAAAAAAGTGTAAATTAAGCCTAAGGGTAGAGGTTGTCCCCCCCCCCCCCTGTGGAAAAATCCCCACGCTTTCAATCCCAATGGGACTGGGGTGGTTAGAGAGTAGGGTCCATGGGGTCCACAACCTATATAGTCCATATCCCTACCAATTTCCGGTTTGTCCGGAATATGGGTCAGTAAAAAGTGTAAATTAAGCTTAAGGGTATAGGTTGTCCCCCCTGTGGAAAAATCCCCAGGCTTTCAATCCCAATGTGACTGGGGTGGTTAGGGAGAAGGGTCCATGGGGTCCACAACCTATATAGTCCATATCCCTACCAATTTCCGGTTTGTCCGGAATATGGGTCAGAAAAAAGTATAAATTAAGCCTAAGGGTATAGGTTGTCCCCCCTGTGGAAAAATCCCCACGCTTTCAATCCCAAATGGGACTGGGGTGGTTAGGGAGTAGGGTCCATGGGGTTCACAACCTATATAGTCCATATCCCTACCAATTTCCGGTTTGTCCGGAATATGGGTCAGAAAAAAGTGTAAATTAAGCCTAAGGGTATAGGTTGTCCCCCCTGTGGAAAAATCCCCACGCTTTCAATCCCAATAGGACTGGGGTGGTTAGGGAATAGGGTCCATGGGGTCCACAACCTATATAGTCCATATCCCTACCAATTTCCGGTTTGTCCGGAATATGGGTCAGAAAAAAGTGTAAATTAAGCCTAAGGGTATAGGTTGTCCCCCTTGTGGAAAAATCCCCACGCTTTCAATCCCAATGGGACTGGGGTGGTTAGGGAGTAGGGTCCATGGGGTCCACAACCTATATAGTCCATATCCCTACCAATTTCCGGTTTGTCCGGAATATGGGTCAGTAAAAAGTGTAAATTAAGCCTAAGGGTATAGGTTGTCCGCCCTGTGGAAAAATCCCCACGCTTTCAATCCCAATGGGACTGGGGTGGTTAGGGAGTAGGGTCCATGGGGTCCACAACCTATATAGTCCATATCCCTACCAATTTCCGGTTTGTCTAGAATATAGGTCACAAAAAAGTGTAAATTAACCCTAAGGGTATAGGTTGTCCCCCCCCCCCCTGTGGAAAAATCCCGACGCTTTCAATCCCAATATGACTGGGGTGGTTAGGGAGTAGGGTCCATGGGGTCCACAACCTATATAGTCCATATCCCTACCAATTTCCAGTTTGTCCGGAATATGGGTCAGAAAAAAGTGTAAATTAAGCCTAAGGGTAGAGGTTGTCCCCCCCCCCCTGTGGAAAAATCCCCACGCTTTCAATCCCAATGGGACTGGGGTGGTTAGAGAGTAGGGTCCATGGGGTCCACAACCTATATAGTCCATATCCCTACCAATTTCCGGTTTGTCTGGAATATGGGTCAGTAAAAAGTGTAAATTAAGCTTAAGGGTATAGGTTGTCCCCCCTGTGGAAAAATCCCCAGGCTTTCAATCCCAATGTGACTGGGGTGGTTAGGGAGAAGGGTCCATGGGGTCCACAACCTATATAGTCCATATCCCTACCAATTTCCGGTTTGTCCGGAATATGGGTCAGAAAAAAGTATAAATTAAGCCTAAGGGTATAGGTTGTCCCCCCTGTCGAAAAATCCCCACGCTTTCAATCCCAAATGGGACTGGGGTGGTTAGGGAGTAGGGTCCATGGGGTTCACAACCTATATAGTCCATATCCCTACCAATTTCCGGTTTGTCCGGAATATGGGTCAGAAAAAAGTGTAAATTAAGCCTAAGGGTATAGGTTGTCCCCCCTGTGGAAAAATCCCCACGCTTTCAATCCCAATAGGACTGGGGTGGTTAGGGAATAGGGTCCATGGGGTCCACAACCTATATAGTCCATATCCCTACCAATTTCCGGTTTGTCCGGAATATGGGTCAGAAAAAAGTGTAAATTAAGCCTAAGGGTATAGGTTGTCCCCCTTGTGGAAAAATCCCCACGCTTTCAATCCCAATGGGACTGGGGTGGTTAGGGAGTAGGGTCCATGGGGTCCACAACCTATATAGTCCATATCCCTACCAATTTCCGGTTTGTCCGGAATATGGGTCAGAAAAAAGTGTAAATAAAGCCTAAGGGTATAGGTTGTCCCCCCTGTGGAAAAATCCCCACGCTTTCAATCCCAATGGGACTGGGGTGGTTAGGGAGTAGGGTCCATGGGGTCCACAACCTATATAGTCCATATCCCAACCAATTTCCGGTTTGTCTGGAATATGGGTAAGAAAAAAGTGTAAATTAATTAAGCCTAAGGGTATAGGTTGTCCCCCTGTGGAAAAATCCCGACGCTTTCAATCCCAATATGACTGGGGTGGTTAGGGAGTAGGGTCCATGGGGTCTACAACCTATATAGTCCATATCCCTACCAATTTCCGGTTTGTCCAGAATATGGGTCAGAAAAAAGTGTAAATTAAGCCTAAGGGTATAGGTTGTCCCCCCCCCTGTGGAAAAATCCCCACGCTTTCAATCCCAATGGGACTGGAGTGGTTAGGGAGTAGGGTCCATGGGGTCCACAACCTATATAGTCCATATCCCTACCAATTTCCGGTTTGTCTAGAATATAGGTCACAAAAAAGTGTAAATTAACCCTAAGGGTATAGGTTGTCCCCCCCCCTGTGGAAAAGTCCCGACGCTTTCAATCCCAATATGACTGGGGTGGTTAGGGAGTAGGGTCCATGGGGTCCACAACCTATATAGTCCATATCCCTACCAATTTCCGGTTTGTCCGGAATATGGGTCAGAAAAAAGTGTAAATTAAGCCTAAGGGTAGAGGTTGTCCCCCCCCCCCTGTGGAAAAATCCCCACGCTTTCAATCCCAATGGGACTGGGGTGGTTAGAGAGTAGGGTCCATGGGGTCCACAACCTATATAGTCCATATCCCTACCAATTTCCGGTTTGTCCGGAATATGGGTCAGTAAAAAGTGTAAATTAAGCTTAAGGGTATAGGTTGTCCCCCCTGTGGAAAAATCCCCAGGCTTTCAATCCCAATGTGACTGGGGTGGTTAGGGAGAAGGGTCCATGGGGTCCACAACCTATATAGTCCATATCCCTACCAATTTCCGGTTTGTCCGGAATATGGGTCAGAAAAAAGTATAAATTAAGCCTAAGGGTATAGGTTGTACCCCCTGTGGAAAAATCCCCACGCTTTCAATCCCAAATGGGACTGGGGTGGTTAGGGAGTAGGGTCCATGGGGTTCACAACCTATATAGTCCATATCCCTACCAATTTCCGGTTTGTCCGGAATATGGGTCAGAAAAAAGTGTAAATTAAGCCTAAGGGTATAGGTTGTCCCCCCTGTGGAAAAATCCCCACGCTTTCAATCCCAATAGGACTGGGGTGGTTAGGGAATAGGGTCCATGGGGTCCACAACCTATATTGTCCATATCCCTACCAATTTCCGGTTTGTCCGGAATATGGGTCAGAAAAAAGTGTAAATTAAGCCTAAGGGTATAGGTTGTCCCCCTTGTGGAAAAATCCCCACGCTTTCAATCCCAATGGGACTGGGGTGGTTAGGGAGTAGGGTCCATGGGGTCCACAACCTATATAGTCCATATCCCTACCAATTTCCGGTTTGTCCGGAATATGGGTCAGAAAAAAGTGTAAATAAAGCCTAAGGGTATAGGTTGTCCCCCCTGTGGAAAAATCCCCACGCTTTCAATCCCAATGGGACTGGGGTGGTTAGGGAGTAGGGTCCATGGGGTCCACAACCTATATAGTCCATATCCCAACCAATTTCCGGTTTGTCTGGAATATGGGTAAGAAAAAAGTGTAAATTAATTAAGCCTAAGGGTATAGGTTGTCCCCCTGTGGAAAAATCCCGACGCTTTCAATCCCAATATGACTGGGGTGGTTAGGGAGTAGGGTCCATGGGGTCTACAACCTATATAGTCCATATCCCTACCAATTTCCGGTTTGTCCAGAATATGGGTCAGAAAAAAGTGTAAATTAAGCCTAAGGGTATAGGTTGTCCCCACCCCCTGTGGAAAAATCCCCACGCTTTGAATCCCAATGGGACTGGAGTGGTTAGGGAGTAGGGTCCATGGGGTCCACAACCTATATAGTCCATATCCCTATCAATTTCCGGTTTGTCCGGAATATGGATCAGAAAAAAGTGTAAATTAAGCCTAAGGGTATAGGTTGTCCCCCCTGTGGAAAAATCCCCACGCTTTCAATCCTAATGGGACTAGGGTGGTTAGGGAGTAAGTTCCATGGGGTCCACAACCTATATAGTCCATATCCCTACCAATTTCCGATTTGTCCAGAATATGGGTCAGAAAAAAGTGTAAATTAAGCCTAAGGGTATAGGTTGTCCCCCCTGTGGAAAAATCCCCACGCTTTCAATCCAAATGGGACTGGGGTGGATAGGGAGTAGGGTCCATGGGGTCCACAACCTATATAGTCCATATCCCTACCAATTTCCGGTTTGTCCGCAATATGGGTCAGAAAAAAGTGTAAATTAATTAAGCCTAAGGGTATAGGTTGTCCCCCTGTGGAAAAATCCCCACGCTTTCAATCCCAATGGGACTGGGGTGGTTAGAGAGTAGGGTCCATGGGGTCCACAGCCTATATAGTCCATATCCCTACCAATTTCCGATTTGTCCAGAATATTGGTCAGAAAAAAGTGTAAATTAATTAAGCCTAAGGGTATAGGTTGTCCCCCTGTGGAAAAATCCCCACGCTTTCAATCCCAATGGGACTGGGGTGGTTAGGGAATAGGGTCCATGGGGTCCACAACCTATATAGTCCATATCCCTACCAATTTCCGGTTTGTCCGGAATATGGGTCAGTATAAAGTGTAAATTAAGCCTAAGGGTATAGGTTGTCCCCCTGTGGAAAAATCCCCACGCTTTCAATCCCAATGTGACTAGGTCGGTTAGGGAGTAGGGTCCATGGGGTCCACAACATATATAGTCCATATCCCTACCAATTTCCGGTTTGTCTAGAATATGGGTCAGAAAAAAGTGTAAATTAACCCTAAGGGTATAGGTTGTCCCCCCCTGTGGAAAAATCCCCACGCTTTCAATCCCAATGGGACTGGGGTGGTTAGGGAGTAGGGTCCATGGGGTCAACAACCTATATAGTCCATATCCCTACCAATTTCCGGTTTGTCCGGAATATGGGTCAGAAAAAAGTGTAAATTAAGCCTAAGGGTATAGGTTGTCCCCCCTGTGGAAAAATCCCCACGCTTTCAATCCCAATGGGACTGGGGTGGTTAGAGAGTAAGTTCCATGGGGTCCACAACCTATATAGTCCAAATCCCAACCAATTTCCGGTTTGTCTGGAATATGGGTCAGAAAAAAGTGTAAATTAATTAAGCCTAAGGGTATAGGTTGTCCACCTGTGGAAAAATCCCCACGATTTCAATCCCAATGGGACTGGGGTGGTTAGGGAGTAGGGTCCATGGGGTCCACAACCTATATAGTCCATATCCCTACCAATTTCCGGTTTGTCCGGAATATGGGTCAGAAAAAAGTGTAAATTAAGCCTAAGGGTATAGGTTGTCCCCCTTGTGGAAAAATCCCCACGCTTTCAATCCCAATGGGACTGGGGTGGTTAGGGAGTAGGGTCCATGGGGTCCACAACCTATATAGTCCATATCCCTACCAATTTCCGGTTTGTCCGGAATATGGGTCAGTAAAAAGTGTAAATTAAGCCTAAGGGTATAGGTTGTCCCCTCTGTGGAAAAATCCCCACGCTTTCAATCCCAATGGGACTGGGGTGGTTAGGGAGTAGGGTCCATGGGGTCCACAACCTATATAGTCCATATCCCAACCAATTTCCGGTTTGTCTGGAATATGGGTAAGAAAAAAGTGTAAATTAATTTAGCCTAAGGGTATAGGTTGTCCCCCTGTGGAAAAATCCCGACGCTTTCAATCCCAATATGACTGGGGTGGTTAGGGAGTAGGGTCCATGGGGTCCACAACCTATATAGTCCATATCCCTACCAATTTCTGGTTTGTCCGGAATATGGGTAAGAAAAAAGCGTAAATTAAGCCAAAGGGTATAGGTTGTCCCCCCCTGTGGAAAAATCCCCACGCTTTCAATCCAAATGGTACTGGGGATTGAAAGCGTGGGGATTTTTCCACAGGGGGGAAACCTATACCCTTAGGCTTAATTTACACTCTTTTTGGACCCGGATTTCTTACAAACCGGAAAATGGTAGGGATATTGACCATATAGGTTGTGGACCCCATGGACCCTCCTTCAAAATCAGCCCAGTCCCATTGGGCCTGATAGCGTGGGGATTTTTCCACAAGGGGGGGAACCTATACCCTTAGGCTTAATTTACACTCTTTTTGGACCCGGATTTCTTACAAACCGGAAAATGGTAGGGATATTGACCATATAGGTTGTGGCCCCAATGGACCCTCCTTCAAAATCAGCCCAGTCCCATTGGGCCTGATAGCGTGGGGATTTTTCCACAAGGGGGGAACCTATACCCTTAGGCTTAATTTACACTCTTTTTGGACCCGGATTTCTTACAAACCGGAAAATGGTAGGGATATTGACCATATAGGTTGTGGACCCCATGGACCCTCCTTCAAAATCAGCCCAGTCCCATTGGGCCTGAGAGCGTGGGGATTTTTCCACAAGGGGGGGAACCTATACCCTTAGGCTTAATTTACACTCTTTTTGGACCCGGATTTCTTACAAACCGGAAAATGGTAGGGATATTGACCATATAGGTTGTGGACCCCATGGACCCTCCTTCAAAATCAGCCCAGTCCCATTGGGCCTGATAGCGTGGGGATTTTTCCACAAGGGGGGGAACCTATACCCTTAGGCTTAATTTACACTCTTTTTGGACCCGGATTTCTTACAAACCGGAAAATGGTAGGGATATTGACCATATAGGTTGTGGACCCCATGGACCCTCCTTCAAAATCAGCCCAGTCCCATTGGGCCTGATAGCGTGGGGATTTTTCCACAAGGGGGGGGAACCTATACCCTTAGGCTTAATTTACACTCTTTTTGGACCCGGATTTCTTACAAACCGGAAAATGGTAGGGATATTGACCATATAGGTTGTGGACCCCATGGACCCTCCTTCAAAATCAGCCCAGTCCCATTGGGCCTGAGAGCGTGGGGATTTTTCCACAAGGGGGGAACCTATACCCTTAGGCTTAATTTACACTCTTTTTGGACCCGGATTTTTTACAAACCGGAAAATGGTAGGGATATTGCCCATATAGGTTGTGGACCCCATGGACCCTCCTTCAAAATCAGCCCAGTCCCATTGGGCCTGATAGCGTGGGGATTTTTCCACAAGGGGGGGAACCTATACCCTTAGGCTTAATTTACACTCTTTTTGGACCCGGATTTCTTACAAACCGGAAAATGGTAGGGATATTGACCATATAGGTTGTGGACCCCATGGACCCTCCTTCAAAATCAGCCCAGTCCCATTGGGCCTGATAGCGTGGGGATTTTTCCACAAGGGGGGGGAACCTATACCCTTAGGCTTAATTTACACTCTTTTTGGACCCGGATTTCTTACAAACCGGAAAATGGTAGGGATATTGACCATATAGGTTGTGGACCCCATGGACCCTCCTTCAAAATCAGCCCAGTCCCATTGGGCCTGAGAGCGTGGGGATTTTTCCACAAGGGGGGGAACCTATACCCTTAGGCTTAATTTACACTCTTTTTGGACCCGGATTTCTTACAAACCGGAAAATGGTAGGGATATTGACCATATAGGTTGTGGACCCCATGGACCCTCCTTCAAAATCAGCCCAGTCCCATTGGGCCTGATAGCGTGGGGATTTTTCCACAAGGGGGGGAACCTATACCCTTAGGCTTAATTTACACTCTTTTTGGACCCGGATTTCTTACAAACCGGAAAATGGTAGGGATATTGACCATATAGGTTGTGGACCCCATGGACCCTCCTTCAAAATCAGCCCAGTCCCATTGGGCCTGATAGCGTGGGGATTTTCCACAAGGGGGGGAACCTATACCCTTAGGCTTAATTTACACTCTTTTTGGACCCGATTTCTTACAAACCGGAAAATGGTAGGGATATTGACCATATAGGTTGTGGACCCCATGGACCCTCCTTCAAAATCAGCCCAGTCCCATTGGGCCTGATAGCGTGGGGATTTTTCCACAAGGGGGGGAACCTATACCCTTAGGCTTAATTTACACTCTTTTTGGACCCCGGATTTCTTACAAACCGGAAAATGGTAGGGATATTGACCATATAGGTTGTGGACCCCATGGACCCTCCTTCAAAATCAGCCCAGTCCCATTGGGCCTGATAGCGTGGGGATTTTTCCACAAGGGGGGGAACCTATACCCTTAGGCTTAATTTACACTCTTTTTGGACCCGGATTTCTTACAAACCGGAAGATGGTAGGGATATTGACCATATAGGTTGTGGACCCCATGGACCCTCCTTCAAAATCAGCCCAGTCCCATTGGGCCTGATAGCGTGGGGATTTTTCCACAAGGGGGGGAACCTATACCCTTAGGCTTAATTTACACTCTTTTTGGACCCGGATTTCTTACAAACCGGAAAATGGTAGGGATATTGACCATATAGGTTGTGGACCCCATGGACCCTCCTTCAAAATCAGCCCAGTCCCATTGGGCCTGATAGCGTGGGGATTTTTCCACAAGGGGGGGAACCTATACCCTTAGGCTTAATTTACACTCTTTTTGGACCCGGATTTCTTACAAACCGGAAAATGGTAGGGATATTGACCATATAGGTTGTGGACCCCATGGACCCTCCTTCAAAATCAGCCCAGTCCTATTGGGCCTGATAGCGTGGGGATTTTTCCACAAGGGGGGGAACCTATACCCTTAGGCTTAATTTACACTCTTTTTGGACCTGGATTTCTTACAAACCGGAAAATGGTAGGGATATTGACCATATAGGTTGTGGACCCCATGGACCCTCCTTCAAAATCAGCCCAGTCCCATTGGGCCTGATAGCGTGGGGATTTTTCCACAAGGGGGGGAACCTATACCCTTAGGCTTAATTTACACTCTTTTTGGACCCGGATTTCTTACAAACCGGAAAATGGTAGGGATATTGACCATATAGGTTGTGGACCCCATGGACCCTCCTTCAAAATCAGCCCAGTCCCATTGGGCCTGATAGCGTGGGGATTTTTCCACAAGGGGGGGAACCTATACCCTTAGGCTTAATTTACACTCTTTTTGGACCCGGATTTCTTACAAACCGGAAAATGGTAGGGATATTGACCATATAGGTTGTGGACCCCATGGACCCTCCTTCAAAATCAGCCCAGTCCCATTGGGCCTGATAGCGTGGGGATTTTTCCACAAGGGGGGGAACCTATACCCTTAGGCTTAATTTACACTCTTTTTGGACCCGGATTTCTTACAAACCGGAAAATGGTAGGGATATTGACCATATAGGTTGTGGACCCCATGGACCCTCCTTCAAAATCAGCCCAGTCCCCATTGGGCCTGATAGCGTGGGGATTTTTCCACAAGGGGGGGAACCTATACCCTTAGGCTTAATTTACACTCTTTTTGGACCCGGATTTCTTACAAACCGGAAAATGGTAGGGGATATTGACCATATAGGTTGTGGACCCCATGGACCCTCCTTCAAAATCAGCCCAGTCCCATTGGGCCTGATAGCGTGGGGATTTTTCCACAAGGGGGGGAACCTATACCCTTAGGCTTAATTTACACTCTTTTTGGACCCGGATTTCTTACAAACCGGAAAATGGTAGGGATATTGACCATATAGGTTGTGGACCCCATGGACCCTCCTTCAAAATCAGCCCAGTCCCATTGGGCCTGATAGCGTGGGGATTTTTCCACAAGGGGGGGAACCTATACCCTTAGGCTTAATTTACACTCTTTTTGGACCCGGATTTCTTACAAACCGGAAAATGGTAGGGATATTGACCATATAGGTTGTGGACCCCATGGACCCTCCTTCAAAATCAGCCCAGTCCCCATTGGGCCTGATAGCGTGGGGATTTTTCCACAAGGGGGGGAACCTATACCCTTAGGCTTAATTTACACTCTTTTTGGACCCGGATTTCTTACAAACCGGAAAATGGTAGGGATATTGACCATATAGGTTGTGGACCCCATGGACCCTCCTTCAAAATCAGCCCAGTCCCATTGGGCCTGATAGCGTGGGGATTTTTTCCACAAGGGGGGGAACCTATACCCTTAGGCTTAATTTACACTCTTTTTGGACCCGGATTTCTTACAAACCGGAAAATGGTAGGGATATTGACCATATAGGTTGTGGACCCCATGGACCCTCCTTCAAAATCAGCCCAGTCCCATTGGGCCTGATAGCGTGGGGATTTTTCCACAAGGGGGGGAACCTATACCCTTAGGCTTAATTTACACTCTTTTTGGACCCGGATTTCTTACAAACCGGAAAATGGTAGGGATATTGACCATATAGGTTGTGGACCCCATGGACCCTCCTTCAAAATCAGCCCAGTCCCATTGGGCCTGATAGCGTGGGGATTTTTCCACAAGGGGGGGAACCTATACCCTTAGGCTTAATTTACACTCTTTTTGGACCCGGATTTCTTACAAACCGGAAAATGGTAGGGATATTGACCATATAGGTTGTGGACCCCATGGACCCTCCTTCAAAATCAGCCCAGTCCCATTGGGCCTGATAGCGTGGGGATTTTTCCACAAGGGGGGGAACCTATACCCTTAGGCTTAATTTACACTCTTTTTGGACCCGGATTTCTTACAAACCGGAAAATGGTAGGGATATTGACCATATAGGTTGTGGACCCCATGGACCCTCCTTCAAAATCAGCCCAGTCCCATTGGGCCTGATAGCGTGGGGATTTTTCCACAAGGGGGGGAACCTATACCCTTAGGCTTAATTTACACTCTTTTTGGACCCGGATTTCTTACAAACCGGAAAATGGTAGGGATATTGACCATATAGGTTGTGGACCCCATGGACCCTCCTTCAAAATCAGCCCAGTCCCATTGGGCCTGATAGCGTGGGGATTTTTCCACAAGGGGGGGAACCTATACCCTTAGGCTTAATTTACACTCTTTTTGGACCCGGATTTCTTACAAACCGGAAAATGGTAGGGATATTGACCATATAGGTTGTGGACCCCATGGACCCTCCTTCAAAATCAGCCCAGTCCCATTGGGCCTGATAGCGTGGGGATTTTTCCACAAGGGGGGGAACCTATACCCTTAGGCTTAATTTACACTCTTTTTGGACCCGGATTTCTTACAAACCGGAAAATGGTAGGGATATTGACCATATAGGTTGTGGACCCCATGGACCCTCCTTCAAAATCAGCCCAGTCCCATTGGGCCTGATAGCGTGGGGATTTTTCCACAAGGGGGGAGAACCTATACCCTTAGGCTTAATTTACACTCTTTTTGGACCCGGATTTCTTACAAACCGGAAAATGGTAGGGATATTGACCATATAGGTTGTGGACCCCATGGACCCTCCTTCAAAATCAGCCCAGTCCCATTGGGCCTGATAGCGTGGGGATTTTTCCACAAGGGGGGGAACCTATACCCTTAGGCTTAATTTACACTCTTTTTGGACCCGGATTTCTTACAAACCGGAAAATGGTAGGGATATTGACCATATAGGTTGTGGACCCCATGGACCCTCCTTCAAAATCAGCCCAGTCCCATTGGGCCTGATAGCGTGGGGATTTTTCCACAAGGGGGGGAACCTATACCCTTAGGCTTAATTTACACTCTTTTTGGACCCGGATTTCTTACAAACCGGAAAATGGTAGGGATATTGACCATATAGGTTGTGGACCCCATGGACCCTCCTTCAAAATCAGCCCAGTCCCATTGGGCCTGATAGCGTGGGGATTTTTCCACAAGGGGGGGAACCTATACCCTTAGGCTTAATTTACACTCTTTTTGGACCCGGATTTCTTACAAACCGGAAAATGGTAGGGATATTGACCATATAGGTTGTGGACCCCATGGACCCTCCTTCAAAATCAGCCCAGTCCCATTGGGCCTGATAGCGTGGGGATTTTTCCACAAGGGGGGGAACCTATACCCTTAGGCTTAATTTACACTCTTTTTGGACCCGGATTTCTTACAAACCGGAAAATGGTAGGGATATTGACCATATAGGTTGTGGACCCCATGGACCCTCCTTCAAAATCAGCCCAGTCCCATTGGGCCTGATAGCGTGGGGATTTTTCCACAAGGGGGGGAACCTATACCCTTAGGCTTAATTTACACTCTTTTTGGACCCGGATTTCTTACAAACCGGAAAATGGTAGGGATATTGACCATATAGGTTGTGGACCCCATGGACCCTCCTTCAAAATCAGCCCAGTCCCATTGGGCCTGATAGCGTGGGGATTTTTCCACAAGGGGGGGAACCTATACCCTTAGGCTTAATTTACACTCTTTTTGGACCCGGATTTCTTACAAACCGGAAAATGGTAGGGATATTGACCATATAGGTTGTGGACCCCATGGACCCTCCTTCAAAATCAGCCCAGTCCCATTGGGCCTGATAGCGTGGGGATTTTTCCACAAGGGGGGGAACCTATACCCTTAGGCTTAATTTACACTCTTTTTGGACCCGGATTTCTTACAAACCGGAAAATGGTAGGGATATTGACCATATAGGTTGTGGACCCCATGGACCCTCCTTCAAAATCAGCCCAGTCCCATTGGGCCTGATAGCGTGGGGATTTTTCCACAAGGGGGGGAACCTATACCCTTAGGCTTAATTTACACTCTTTTTGGACCCGGATTTCTTACAAACCGGAAAATGGTAGGGATATTGACCATATAGGTTGTGGACCCCATGGACCCTCCTTCAAAATCAGCCCAGTCCCATTGGGCCTGATAGCGTGGGGATTTTTCCACAAGGGGGGGAACCTATACCCTTAGGCTTAATTTACACTCTTTTTGGACCCGGATTTCTTACAAACCGGAAAATGGTAGGGATATTGACCATATAGGTTGTGGACCCCATGGACCCTCCTTCAAAATCAGCCCAGTCCCATTGGGCCTGATAGCGTGGGGATTTTTCCACAAGGGGGGGAACCTATACCCTTAGGCTTAATTTACACTCTTTTTGGACCCGGATTTCTTACAAACCGGAAAATGGTAGGGATATTGACCATATAGGTTGTGGACCCCATGGACCCTCCTTCAAAATCAGCCCAGTCCCATTGGGCCTGATAGCGTGGGGATTTTTCCACAAGGGGGGGAACCTATACCCTTAGGCTTAATTTACACTCTTTTTGGACCCGGATTTCTTACAAACCGGAAAATGGTAGGGATATTGACCATATAGGTTGTGGACCCCATGGACCCTCCTTCAAAATCAGCCCAGTCCCATTGGGCCTGATAGCGTGGGGATTTTTCCACAAGGGGGGGAACCTATACCCTTAGGCTTAATTTACACTCTTTTTGGACCCGGATTTCTTACAAACCGGAAAATGGTAGGGATATTGACCATATAGGTTGTGGACCCCATGGACCCTCCTTCAAAATCAGCCCAGTCCCATTGGGCCTGATAGCGTGGGGATTTTTCCACAAGGGGGGGAACCTATACCCTTAGGCTTAATTTACACTCTTTTTGGACCCGGATTTCTTACAAACCGGAAAATGGTAGGGATATTGACCATATAGGTTGTGGACCCCATGGACCCTCCTTCAAAATCAGCCCAGTCCCATTGGGCCTGATAGCGTGGGGATTTTTCCACAAGGGGGGGAACCTATACCCTTAGGCTTAATTTACACTCTTTTTGGACCCGGATTTCTTACAAACCGGAAAATGGTAGGGATATTGACCATATAGGTTGTGGACCCCATGGACCCTCCTTCAAAATCAGCCCAGTCCCATTGGGCCTGATAGCGTGGGGATTTTTCCACAAGGGGGGGAACCTATACCCTTAGGCTTAATTTACACTCTTTTTGGACCCGGATTTCTTACAAACCGGAAAATGGTAGGGATATTGACCATATAGGTTGTGGACCCCATGGACCCTCCTTCAAAATCAGCCCAGTCCCATTGGGCCTGATAGCGTGGGGATTTTTCCACAAGGGGGGGAACCTATACCCTTAGGCTTAATTTACACTCTTTTTGGACCCGGATTTCTTACAAACCGGAAAATGGTAGGGATATTGACCATATAGGTTGTGGACCCCATGGACCCTCCTTCAAAATCAGCCCAGTCCCATTGGGCCTGATAGCGTGGGGATTTTTCCACAAGGGGGGGAACCTATACCCTTAGGCTTAATTTACACTCTTTTTGGACCCGGATTTCTTACAAACCGGAAAATGGTAGGGATATTGACCATATAGGTTGTGGACCCCATGGACCCTCCTTCAAAATCAGCCCAGTCCCATTGGGCCTGATAGCGTGGGGATTTTTCCACAAGGGGGGGAACCTATACCCTTAGGCTTAATTTACACTCTTTTTGGACCCGGATTTCTTACAAACCGGAAAATGGTAGGGATATTGACCATATAGGTTGTGGACCCCATGGACCCTCCTTCAAAATCAGCCCAGTCCCATTGGGCCTGATAGCGTGGGGATTTTTCCACAAGGGGGGGAACCTATACCCTTAGGCTTAATTTACACTCTTTTTGGACCCGGATTTCTTACAAACCGGAAAATGGTAGGGATATTGACCATATAGGTTGTGGACCCCATGGACCCTCCTTCAAAATCAGCCCAGTCCCATTGGGCCTGATAGCGTGGGGATTTTTCCACAAGGGGGGGAACCTATACCCTTAGGCTTAATTTACACTCTTTTTGGACCCGGATTTCTTACAAACCGGAAAATGGTAGGGATATTGACCATATAGGTTGTGGACCCCATGGACCCTCCTTCAAAATCAGCCCAGTCCCATTGGGCCTGATAGCGTGGGGATTTTTCCACAAGGGGGGGAACCTATACCCTTAGGCTTAATTTACACTCTTTTTGGACCCGGATTTCTTACAAACCGGAAAATGGTAGGGATATTGACCATATAGGTTGTGGACCCCATGGACCCTCCTTCAAAATCAGCCCAGTCCCATTGGGCCTGATAGCGTGGGGATTTTTCCACAAGGGGGGGAACCTATACCCTTAGGCTTAATTTACACTCTTTTTGGACCCGGATTTCTTACAAACCGGAAAATGGTAGGGATATTGACCATATAGGTTGTGGACCCCATGGACCCTCCTTCAAAATCAGCCCAGTCCCATTGGGCCTGATAGCGTGGGGATTTTTCCACAAGGGGGGGAACCTATACCCTTAGGCTTAATTTACACTCTTTTTGGACCCGGATTTCTTACAAACCGGAAAATGGTAGGGATATTGACCATATAGGTTGTGGACCCCATGGACCCTCCTTCAAAATCAGCCCAGTCCCATTGGGCCTGATAGCGTGGGGATTTTTCCACAAGGGGGGGAACCTATACCCTTAGGCTTAATTTACACTCTTTTTGGACCCGGATTTCTTACAAACCGGAAAATGGTAGGGATATTGACCATATAGGTTGTGGACCCCATGGACCCTCCTTCAAAATCAGCCCAGTCCCATTGGGCCTGATAGCGTGGGGATTTTTCCACAAGGGGGGGAACCTATACCCTTAGGCTTAATTTACACTCTTTTTGGACCCGGATTTCTTACAAACCGGAAAATGGTAGGGATATTGACCATATAGGTTGTGGACCCCATGGACCCTCCTTCAAAATCAGCCCAGTCCCATTGGGCCTGATAGCGTGGGGATTTTTCCACAAGGGGGGGAACCTATACCCTTAGGCTTAATTTACACTCTTTTTGGACCCGGATTTCTTACAAACCGGAAAATGGTAGGGATATTGACCATATAGGTTGTGGACCCCATGGACCCTCCTTCAAAATCAGCCCAGTCCCATTGGGCCTGATAGCGTGGGGATTTTTCCACAAGGGGGGGAACCTATACCCTTAGGCTTAATTTACACTCTTTTTGGACCCGGATTTCTTACAAACCGGAAAATGGTAGGGATATTGACCATATAGGTTGTGGACCCCATGGACCCTCCTTCAAAATCAGCCCAGTCCCATTGGGCCTGATAGCGTGGGGATTTTTCCACAAGGGGGGGAACCTATACCCTTAGGCTTAATTTACACTCTTTTTGGACCCGGATTTCTTACAAACCGGAAAATGGTAGGGATATTGACCATATAGGTTGTGGACCCCATGGACCCTCCTTCAAAATCAGCCCAGTCCCATTGGGCCTGATAGCGTGGGGATTTTTCCACAAGGGGGGGAACCTATACCCTTAGGCTTAATTTACACTCTTTTTGGACCCGGATTTCTTACAAACCGGAAAATGGTAGGGATATTGACCATATAGGTTGTGGACCCCATGGACCCTCCTTCAAAATCAGCCCAGTCCCATTGGGCCTGATAGCGTGGGGATTTTTCCACAAGGGGGGGAACCTATACCCTTAGGCTTAATTTACACTCTTTTTGGACCCGGATTTCTTACAAACCGGAAAATGGTAGGGATATTGACCATATAGGTTGTGGACCCCATGGACCCTCCTTCAAAATCAGCCCAGTCCCATTGGGCCTGATAGCGTGGGGATTTTTCCACAAGGGGGGGAACCTATACCCTTAGGCTTAATTTACACTCTTTTTGGACCCGGATTTCTTACAAACCGGAAAATGGTAGGGATATTGACCATATAGGTTGTGGACCCCATGGACCCTCCTTCAAAATCAGCCCAGTCCCATTGGGCCTGATAGCGTGGGGATTTTTCCACAAGGGGGGGAACCTATACCCTTAGGCTTAATTTACACTCTTTTTGGACCCGGATTTCTTACAAACCGGAAAATGGTAGGGATATTGACCATATAGGTTGTGGACCCCATGGACCCTCCTTCAAAATCAGCCCAGTCCCATTGGGCCTGATAGCGTGGGGATTTTTCCACAAGGGGGGGAACCTATACCCTTAGGCTTAATTTACACTCTTTTTGGACCCGGATTTCTTACAAACCGGAAAATGGTAGGGATATTGACCATATAGGTTGTGGACCCCATGGACCCTCCTTCAAAATCAGCCCAGTCCCATTGGGCCTGATAGCGTGGGGATTTTTCCACAAGGGGGGGAACCTATACCCTTAGGCTTAATTTACACTCTTTTTGGACCCGGATTTCTTACAAACCGGAAAATGGTAGGGATATTGACCATATAGGTTGTGGACCCCATGGACCCTCCTTCAAAATCAGCCCAGTCCCATTGGGCCTGATAGCGTGGGGATTTTTCCACAAGGGGGGGAACCTATACCCTTAGGCTTAATTTACACTCTTTTTGGACCCGGATTTCTTACAAACCGGAAAATGGTAGGGATATTGACCATATAGGTTGTGGACCCCATGGACCCTCCTTCAAAATCAGCCCAGTCCCATTGGGCCTGATAACGTGGGGATTTTTCCCTCTTTTTTCCGGTGTTTTTATTGATTTTTTTTGCTTCTGTTCGCGTAGTAAAAAAATGTGAAAAAAATAAACCTTGAGAGTCTTTTATAAAATCGAAAATGTAGACATTTGCCTTTATTTAGAGCCATCTTTTGAAACAAGTTCAGGTTATACATCTTATTTATATGTAAAAAAAAATCAAAAGCTGATATTTCCTGATTGAAAATGTTTTTTACAAATTTTTTGAGGATGCCGAACCGGAAGTATTTCTTCGAAATTTAAAGTTCAACTTTAGATGTTTGCAGCTCAAATTATTTCCCTTTTCAGGTTGCAAAAAATAGTTTTTTAATTATTTTTGTTTCCCTATTTTCATATTTTGTAGTTTGGCTTTCAGTTTAATACAATATCTGAATAAAATCTTGCATTGTATTAGAAAATACTCGAGTAACTATCAATTGACTTAAAGATTTATCTACTTTATGTACCATGCCAGTTATTTCTTCTAATTTGTTTGATCTAAACTCTTCTATTTGATAAATCAAAGCCCGATTTTCAGTATGATATAACTTATAACATTTAAGCCACTATTTAATCTAATCAATTGTATCAATCAGATCAATAAATACAAACAGACAGCCGTTTACAGGCACATGGGCCAATTAACAACTGTACTTAGTTTCGTTGCAAATGAACTATGGCGTCAGAGCAGTTAACGTTTGAAAAAGTTTACGAACGACGGACGCAAAAAGATGGCAACAACTTACCTGACCTGAAGGAATAAGTAACCAGTAACTTATTTCTTATTCGGCGTTCTGAGTAGACAGTTACTAATTCCCTATTTAGTGTTCAGGAAAAAAATGAATGACGAGATGGAATAAGATATTTAATGGTGTTTCGAAAATCAAGTTGAAAGAATAGATAAGGAATAGGGAATTAGTAACCAGTTACTTATTCCCTGTTAAGTGTTTTTTAAAAATAAGAAATAAATAACCAGTTTGTTATTCCTTATTCAAATAAGAAATAAGCAATAAGTAACCAGTTACTTATTTCCTTTTTAGTGCTTTTTAGAATAAGGAATATCAAAGTAACCAGTTACTTATTCCTTATTTAATTAAGGAATAGGAAATTATTTAAATAAGGAATAAGGAATAGGGAATAAGTAACCAGTTACTTATTCCCTATTTAGTGCTTTTTAGAATAAGGAATAAGTAACCAGTTACTTATTCCTTATTTAAATAAGGAATAAGGAATAGGGAATAAGTAACCAGTTACTTATTCCCAATTTAGTGCTTTTTAGAATAAGGAATAAGTAACCAGTTACTTATTCCTTATTTAAATAAGGAATAAGGAATAGGGAATAAGTAACCAACTTGACGCTTCTAATTTTAGCATGAATAGAGGTAGAAAATTTTTTATATTTTTATTTTTTGGTTGAATGTTGAAATAAAATGGTTATTGTGTTGATAAAGAAATTTAACATGTACTCTGTAACACATTAGTCTTTGTGTTTATCATATGATGAATTTTTAGCCAGATTTCACAGAGTTTTTGTAACAATCCTCTCGGCAACTACTAATCACAGACACTTGCTATTTGATACTCATTATTATGGTGGGATCCCATAATGTTGAATTTGATTGAAGGTCTGATGCTCAGCTTCTTCCTGTTTAACAAAATCGGACCATTTTTGACTTTAACAGATTTTGCATAAAATTTTTACTACATATTGCAACTGACATCAATTTCCACAACTTTTTTCCAGCTAAGACTCAGACTACAATTTTTACTAAACATTGCAACTGACATCAATTTCCACAACTTTTTTTTCAGCTAAGACTCAGACACCAACAGGAGTTGTACCTGGTATGTTGCCTCCTATTTCCCTTGACTCAGCATGGAACCAGGATCAGGGACCCAGTATGCCTGCTCCTGGAGGAAAATTACCTCCCCTTACAGCAGTCAAAGCTTCCTTAGATGATGACTGGAAACAGAGTAAGTTTATATATCTTATTATCCCTTGAATGTATGTATAGGGGTGGAAGACACTTTTTGCCAGATCACACCACCCATACAAATTTTCTAAACAATGTTAAATTTAATTCACTCTTGCACCTCATCACCCAACTTTTTGTCTTGCCTGCAAAGCAGAGCGGGACATAGGTGTAACTTTACTGGCTGCATCATTAACTTTTGTGTTAAGGTTTTATGAGCACCTCCATATCTCAATAACTATAAGTTCTAGGTTGATGAAACTTGGTATGCATATGCCTCAGTAGTTGCATCTCCATCTTTTGACCTTGTTCTTGATTTTCAGGTTGAGTGACGTTGACAGTTTTCAATACATATAATAGCAATGTTAAGGGTTTGCTAGCACCTCCATACCTTAAGATCTATAAGTCTTAGGTTGATGATACTTGGTATGCATATTCGGCACCAGGAGCATAGCACAGTTGCATCTTAATCTTTTTACATTGACCTTGATTTTGTGGTTGAGTGACTTTGATATTTTTTATTGCATGTATTAGCAATGTTAAAATTCTATAAACATCTTTTGATCTCAGAAACTGAAAATCCTAATTAATGTATGAAAATATGGTGTCTTCCCATTTATCCAACTTTTTTACTCGGAAGTCTTCGGCTTCCGAGTCTTGTCGGAGAAAAGATGAAATGGAAGAAGCGCGGCAAACTGTTACAACTCGTTGTCACGTCGCTAACTCTCGTAGAAATAAAATATAGGACCAGACGAGAAAAGGCGATTGCTTTGTAAGGTCGTAAGCGGCAGCCTGATTTTAACAATCTATCCGCTGAGACTGATAGAAAAATATCGACATAACAACTATAGAAACTGAATTCAAACCAGACGATCTCGGTTTGTATGCATGCCCAGGAGTCTCGACAGAGGGAAATAGTGATTTTGTTATTGAAAAACTCGCTCCCAATGATCTCGTATGGTTCTGTGATGTATCAATTGCGGAAGTAAAAGTTGACGTGACAAGTAAGTCTTGCATTTATGTTATTTTAAAGAGTTTTGTTTAATTTAAGATTACATACATTAACATCTTGTACATTGTACATGTATATTGATTGTATCACCATGTTGTCTATTGTATTTTATGTGTAATCTATCAACATGATCAATTATGTTCTTTTCTTCAATCAATTATGTTCTTTTCCTCTACATGTACAACAAATAATAGATATGTTACTACAGGTCAATGCTGAACTCTGTGTACATGTATTTATTGTAGAATGTAAAACACTGCCACCTGTTTAGTAAAAATATATTAGAGTCTAATATGAATCTAATTTATTTTAAATCAAAAATTGCTTACACAAGGTTATATTGCTGCTCGGTTGTTGTCTTCACTCAAGAGTGCAGACATATCGAAAAAAATTAAAAGCGGAAATTCGGTCTGGTGAATCTGAAAATTGTGTCTGACCCAAGCATTTTTTTGTCTGCAATTTACTCATATACTCCGTTCTCATTATATCATGGGTTCTGTGTTATCGTGGTATTTACTTTCATTTCAAAACCAAATATTCAACTGTGACGTCACTGTTTCTACGTAGCTACGTACCATGATATAACGAGATACCAGGATAGTTCATACAAAATTACGGTCTGATCAGCCAGTAATTCTGTCAGACACACCAAATCTTGCAGGACTGAACAGATTTTTGCAGGACAGGTCCTGATCATGAGGTAATTCTGTACAGCTGTCATCATGTACAATATTTCGATATGTTTGCCCTCATAGAATAAAAAAGCTACGCAGAGCGCAGCATGATACGACCGATACAAGTTGAACCCTGTACGCTGGAGGCCCAATATGGATAGTCTATTGCTTTGGTCACATGAAGCCCATGGTGGATGATCGACTTACAAAGCTTTTTCACATGATACATCCTGTGGTGGACTTTCAAATGCATTTTGACACATATACATGTATATTGACATCAACATCTCATACAAAAAGCCTTATTTATATACATATATCAATTTACATTTTTTGCCCTTTGACCCCTAATTTAAAAAAAAAAACTGTAAGAAATATTGTTAATCAGATTGCAAAAAAGGGCAGGGATTTTCATAAGGTATCCAATGAAAAAATATTTTGAAATCGGACCAATTATAAAAAAGTTATTTTTATGGGCATGGCCTACTCTTTGGCACATCCCTGTTCACCATTTTATGGAAAGCTACCCCCCTCCTGAAGACCTTTTAGATTTTTAATGACAATGTACATGTGTATATGACTTAAAGAAATTAAAGCAATATCTGACAATATTTTCTGACCTACTAAATAGTTAGGTATTCATTACTTAAAACAATTAAACAAATATTAACAATGATTAATGTGATATATCTTCAAAGAACAGCATGGCCAATTTGGTCACATGTCACCTTATATTTGTTTTGATTTTACATTTTCTGGGTTTCATGTTTATTGCATGAACCTTCTGGTTGATAGGAAACTGTGTTTAGAAATTGTAATAACTTGGAAGCAATGGAAATCTATCATCAAATATCTTTGATCTTACAAAAAAAGAAACTTCAGTTTTCCTTGTATTCTAAATTTGCAGCCCTTAAATGTTGCAATATTAGAACTTGAAATATTGGGACAAAAATGTTTTATTTCATCTTATTTACATTTTATACTTATGTCTTACATATATATATATATGTCTTTTGGGGATTTCATTGCATTGTTAATTCATGAGCTTTATCCAATAAACTGATTGATTGATTGATAATATTATAGTGGAATTGCTGCAATTTTAGGACATATGAAATTGCAAGACTATTATTGATCATTATTACTACCTATTATAAAGAAAAAGGCTGTGATACTGAAATTAGGTCGTTTGTTTCCGTCGTTTTTATATTTACAAAAGCTCTTTGCAATGTACATGATGTACATACTTTCACTTTTCACTCGGGGGCTATATTCGGATTCTTAATCTTAGGATTTCCATCAAGACAATATGGCCGCGGCCAGTAGATTATGTGTTTCGCTTCGGATTATATTTTAGTCAGTGTAGCATATCTTGCGTAGCTTTAGCTTTAGTAATGGATATTTGATTTTGGATTGCGAAAATTTACTTAATTGAATAAAGTTTAAAGGACAAAAATACTATTTGGACACCAAAAATAAGTTAAATCTGGCAAAAAAGTTGTACACAGCATCTTCGTTTTTCATGCTTTTATGTGGCGGTGTTTTAAAGCAACAATGCGATTCAACTAGATCATGTAGCGTACATGGCGTAGTCACTTTATCAGGTTGTGCACATGTTTAAGCGTACTTTCTTATCAATTTTTGACTGCAGAATGTTAATTCATTGAATAAAGTTTATTATCACAGACAGAAATAATGCTTATGCAAAATAGGTCAATCAGACACACACAATTCAAGCATTTTATTGATTTTTAGAAAATGACAAAATAGCCACATTGGGTCATTCGTCTGTCTTGATCTAGGTCATTTTAATAAGGATAAATAATTTTATCTTTTTCTCACAAAGCTATTGCGGGATCTGGAAAAATAAACGGTATTTGTCACAAGTTATTGGTTGTTCGAAAATGTTATAAATGCTTGATAATTTTGTCGATTCACCACACAGAGACCAATGTCGCCACAATTACAAACATGTCAGAAAATAATTTTAACTGTGCAGAACCACAGGGGCTTGGATTATAGAGTAGGGGGGGGACTTAAAAGTCAATATAAATGACCAGAATCCAAGCCCCTGTGTGCGGAACATGGATTGCAACGTTCGTGTATAAGTTTGCTTTAGTCTATATCATAAAGGGAAGGACAATCTTTGAATAGGTGACAATCAAAAATATATGAAAGAAGCAGAGGTACCAATGGGGTATCCAAATGTCAAAAGTCCGAAAGGGCAGAGACAAAACCAGTAAACACCAACAAAAGCAGGACAAAAACAGACAACATGTAAAACATAGAAACACAAAACAACTGAATATCAATCAACAACGCGAACTCCAGCTAGTCGAAACAAGAGTAAACTCGGGTGCTCCGGAAGAGTAAGCAGTTCCTGCTTGCAGTGGCGGGACACCAAAAATAATTGTTGATAAAAAAAACATTATTGTAAGCTGATGTTTATTTTTATAACATTATTTATTTGCAAAATATCAATTTAAATGTGGATTTATATGTGAATTGTGTCCTACATTGTATGTTTAATATGTGTGTGTATTAGCAAGTTAAGTATAAATGTTTTTTTTCTTTCAGACAAAGAGCCATATAAAGCTAAAAGTTGATTAAAGTCATCAGCATCTGCAATTTCAAGATATGGATAAATGCTGACTGTGCATATATAATTCTCACTGAAACTGGATATATCTAGCTTGAAATAGTGTTTACCTTTACAGAGAGCTTTATTCTTCTAACTAAGGAGTCCAAAAGTCTATAGAAATTATGAAAATTTGTTTTGAGCAGCTACAAAATATATAAACATCCTAGGATGATGTGAAAAAGATTGAGTAAAAATCATGAATTAATATGTTGTGTAAAAGAATGAGTTCAGTGGTGAATTTAATATCAAGTGAAATATTAAAAAATAAATGTGATATAAGAACTTTTTTGTTTGTTACTCTATATATTTTCTATTGATGATGGATCCACACAACATCATATCTTCATAAACATCAAGGCAAATACAGAGCAGAACAATACATTAATGAAGAAAGCTTTGTCTGGACCCATATTGGACATACAAGTATAATAGTTGACTAGACACACAAAGAAAAAGAAAACACATGCAAGTGTCAATGCAACATACCATGTGTAACAGCTCAAGTGCAAGAAAGAATAAAATCACATAGTTCCAATTTATTTGCCAAATGAAGTCTATAAAAAAATGATAAAAGATTAACAAAAGTTGAAAGCTGTAAATGCTCCATAAGTTTTTTTTTATTTCATGTATTTAATAAGATTTTGTTGCATGCATATTTACTCAATTCACTGTAACAAAGTATTTTATAAATTATCCTTTCAATTCATCATAGTACAAGCATCTTATTCCTCAGCTGTTTACAATAGATATATATTACAAGTTATCCAATGTAAATAGATTGACTGACAAATATCATAAGCATTGATTATACTATTTGACATGTTAAAGATTGTCTACATGTATTTCAATATATGTTATAAGTTTCAATTATGAATGTAACCTTGTCAATGAAATGACATTTGACCAATTAAGATTATTTAGAGGCAGGTTATGCCCCCTATCATTTAAAAAAATCACTAGTAATTGTTTATTAAAAACAAAACATTGGGTTAAATAATATTTACATACATGTATAAGTCCAATAGGGTTATTTTTATCATTGTACCCATTTTCTTTGTACATATAACATGTTGGTGACATTTTTGATGCATTTTAGTGAATCAATATGTAATATTGATATGACGATTGCTATGTAATGTTATAAAGATTACTTTAACTAATTATTGAACAATAATAAACATGCTACCATTGAAATGGTATTAATGTCTAAAAATATTGTCCAAAATACCAAGTATGTGTTCAATAGAAAATGCATATTTTCAAACATAATTGCTCCTATAAGAATATTATGTCTGTAAAAATGTTAGTTATTCTACAAAAGTAATAATAAAAGATAACTTGTTTTGTTATACATGTATCAATCTATTTCCCACACAAAAAAGTTGCAGAGCTTTATGTCTCTGGTCCATCAATCAGTCCTACACATCACTTTGTTATAATAAAAATGACAAAGTTCAAGACAATAAATATTGCTCCGCCTGACGCACCAAGACTCATCAGAGGCGCTCTACCAAAAAAATTGAAAATGCCAAACATAATATAATTATGATGAGCATAAAACAATAAAACCAAAAATACCAAACAGGGGAAGAAAATTATTACTTAATTTATCTAACAATGTCTGGGGTAAGAAGAATCTAGGGGTTTAGACAATATTGAAAATTAAACATATAATTTAAAGCTATAAACATGATAAATGAAACTCCACTTATACTACTGAACACAAACAAAACATGGTTTGCAAGAACTACACCATATATAGATATGCATGTTACCAAAAAATCTAGAAAAGCAAAGTTTTGTCGGACTGTTGACCCAATATTTATGTTGAAAACCCTGATAATAGTTCATGAACAAGTAAACGGATATTTCTAAAAAGTACATCATATGTTGTGCTTTCTACCAGGATTCCATCTGCAAATAAAGGTAATAACAAAACTACCGAACTTGAATGATCAATCTCATAGTCCAGAGAAAATGACAAAAACGAATCAGTCATACCGGAGAACTGGTGGATCGCAATGGTCCTGACTTGGTACAGGCATTTCAAACGAAATGGTGGGTTAAACCAGGTTTTATGGTGCCAAACCTCCCTCTTCCATTGCGATCTTAGGATCCGGTAATGACCATAGAACACATCATAGTTGTGAGACACAATAGGGATATTGAGGTGATCAAATTATAGTGTGAATAATCACCCATTAAACTGAAATCCTGATATACATGTACAAATGGTGATAATATAAGGCTGTCCCCATCTGTTAGTCAAGTTAGTCAACACAACCCTTAAACATCTGAACAAAATTTAACGAAACTTGGTATGCAAGAAGTTCATCATATGAAATCGTGCATAAATTACCATGTATTCATTAGCCACAAATTTGGGACACAATTAAATTTACCAAAATACCAAGAACAACAAAACAGAATTCCATAGAACTTGGAATTGAAGAAGTATAACACTTATAGTTGTAGATCTGTTGCAACAAATCATTGATTTACCAGAGTACATAATTATAAAGCTAATTTTTTACTCCATTACCATAATATGAACTGCACACAAGGGTTATATCATAAATATACAGCCTTGTCCAAATACACAAAACAGGAAATGCTTTCCAAAATTAAGTATAAAAAAAGATATAGATTAAATGTGCAACATAAGACAAAGCCCCACAAAACAGGAACTGTTTTATCAAACACCAGATTAACGAAATCTCCATCCTTGAAATCAGCATTCAATAGAAACTAAAATGTGTCGCATTTATTTGCAACAGAATACCCAGCAGAAATAAACAAATTTATGCAACTCAAAGACATGCTACAAGAAATCCTTAAAATATTTTCAAGATATGAAATATGGTACGCTGCCTAGTTGAGTCATTTAAAGAAAAAATGGTGGGTTAAACCATGTAATATGGTTACAAACATTCTTCATCCATTGGATATAAGGTTCCATTATAAAAGAAAACATTCTGACTTCCGAGTTGTCAGTACCAACGGTACTTTGATTAAAAATAGCTATTCCCATCTATCCAACTTTGATTTTATTCACCTGTTGGGTTGTTTATTTAAGAGATTATAAGGTGCCATGAAGAAATTATGACAGTAAATTTGTTCCAAATTACAAGTTATTAGAAAATGCAAGTATATGGTACTTGTTTTAGGGAATTGAAACAGAAAAAAATAATGAGATTGAAAATGTAAAAAAATATTTTAAAAGTTTTTTACTAAAATAATTTTCATTTCTCTGTTTTTTTCCAAAGTAAAATAATGAAAAAAAAATACTTATATCATCATCATATTTCAATTGTTATCATTTTGTCTGTGAAAAGAAAAATAGACTTAGCTGAAATTTTTCAATGTTATAAATATTGAATGTTTGAAAAATCTTCTTTTTTTTATATGACCGCAAAAAATTTGCGGACATATAATGGTATGATGCTGTCGTCGTTGTCGTCGTTGTCGTTATCGTTGTCGTTGTCGTCGTCTGTTAACTTTAGTGTATACACGATAACTTTAGTTCTAGTTATCCAAATGCAATGAAATTTGACAATGGTATTTCTTACCATTAAAGGATGGATGGGATTGATTTTGGGAGTCCCCCCTTTTTTCGTTTAGAAATTAAGGGCCAAAAGGGGCCAAAATTGCAACTTTTTTGTTTGTTCTTACAATAACTTTTTCAAAATCTTCTCCTCTGAAACTACTGAACAGAATTCAATGAAACTTGGTATGATTGATCATTAGGGTGTCCTGCACTATAGTAATGTTTCGATTTCTGATTCGTCAAAAAACATGGCCGCCGTGGCTAAAAATAGACCTGGGTGGTCAGACTACTGTTTTTGGCTTGTAATTCAAAAAGTATAAGAGATAGATGAAATCTGATGCCACGCTACTGCTTCAGGATCAAAAGTTCTACCAAAGTCTCCATTTGATCGAAGGTGTCAGAAGACCCCTTATAGGGGTTACGGCCCCTTAAAGGTGAAAAATAGCATTTTTTCATGTTTTTGCCCTAGTATGAAAATTATTGCAGATAGCAAAAACCTGTTGCTTGCTTAATTGTTCAGCTCATTTAGCTCTACAAAAAACTCCAATAGGGTCAAAGTTGTCAGATTACCCTTTATAGGGGCTACAGCCCCTAAAATAATGTTTTTTCATGTTTTTGGCCTATGAAATGAAAACAATAGCAGGTAGAGAGAAGCTGAGGCTTGCTTAAATGTTCAGCTCATTTACACAATTAAGAATTAATTTTTGCGACCCCTTCTTTTTCCCCTATTACGTATTTAGGGGCCAAATGGGGCCAAAATCAAAACATTTTTATTTATGGTCCGATTTTGAAAATTTTTTTTGCAAGTTTATTTTTTTCAGGTAGCGAATCCAAATTTGAGAATTAATTTTTGTGACCATCCCCTTTTTCACTTGTTTTGTAATTAGGGGCCAAAAGGGGCCGTAATCAAAACTTTTTTATTTCTGGTTTGTTTTTGAAATTTTTTTTTGCAAGTTTATTTTTGTCAAGTAGTGAATCCATATTTGAGAAATTATTTTTGTAACCCCACCCCTTTTTCACCTGTTACATAATAAGGGGCCAAAAGGGGCCGAAATTGATTTTTTTTTAAATTCTTGTCCGATTTTGACAATTTTTTTGCAAGTTTATTCTTGTCAAGTAGCAGATAAATTTATGTGTCCCCTTTTTTAGCTCACCTGGCCAAAGGCCATGTGAGCTATTGCCATCACTTGGCGTCCGTCGTCGTCGTCGTCCGTCATCGTCCGTCGTCATCGTTAACTTTTCTTCAAACTTCTTCTCCTCTGAAACGGCTGCACAGATTCAAACCAAATTTAGTCTGGTGGTACTTTAGGGTATCCCCCACAGAACTGATGTGGGGATTTTTGATTCGTCAAAAAACATGGCTGCCGTTGCTAAAAATAGACCAGGGGGGTCAGACTACTGTTTTTGGCTTGTAAATCAAAAAGTATAAGAAATAGATGAAATCTGATGCCACGCTACTGCTTCAGCATCAAAAGCTCTACTAATATTAAAAACGAAAGAATACGGAATATGTGCCAGAAAGACACGATCCACATTTTGTTTTGATTTTGATAAATGTACAAAGCAAAATTTCACTGCGTGTGAATCGCGTTTCCGGATTAACCTTCATCAGACACGTCTTTTTTTGAGTCGAAGTTGTCAGATGACCCCTTATGGGAGTTACGGCCCCTTAAAGGTGAAAAATAGCATTTTTTCATGTTTTTGGCCTATAGAATGAAAACTATTGCAGATAGAGAAAAGCTGTTGCTTGCTTAAATGTTCAGCCTGTTTAGCTCTACACAAGCCTCCATAAGGTCAAAGTTGTCAGATGACCCCTTAAAAGGGTTACGGCCCCTTAAAGGTACCAGTCTTGTATTGTAAGTTCTTGCGCGGGTGGACGTCAAAACATGGATGCTATTAAAATATAGTGCCTTTTCTCTGTGTTGTTTGCAGCATTCATTTTCAAGCATTTGTTTCTAACTTTTGGCTCTTATTGATGGTAAGACACCACACTATGACATCATTAACTTTTAGAAATGAGAAAATTGCATTTTTAAATAAAAAAGTATTCATGAAAAGGGGGGTATTTTTGCTTTTTGAAGTGAAAGTGAAAGTAGAAAAAAAAAATTTTTAGTTCAAACTTCTGTGGTGTACCAAAGTTCGTGGCACTTTTTTTCATTTCCCCCTTCAAAATGTCTTTTGACACTTCTTTTATTGAAAAAATATAGCAAAAGTTTTATTGAATCATTTTAAGTATTTTTAAAAAAATTCCGAAAATCTCAGGTGTACTATTGGAGTCTATGGGAAAAACAATACAAGACTGAGACCTGAGTACTGGTTTTCATAGTAAAGTTGAATATCAAATAAGTGTTTTTTATCTGTTTTATTTTATTGAAAACCACATTGTTGGCCACTTTATGAAGAATTTTAAAACTTTTTTCATGATTTGCTAAAGCTACCCTTCATTTTTTGCTTAAATGGTACTTTTTAACCAAATTTGGACATTCAATTAGACTTTGTCTTTAATATGAGAAACAGTGGATTTAGAAGTCTATAGTTTTTAGTTTTAGTAAGAATAACTTTATAGCATAGCATTCATTCAATTTAAACTGCTATATTTCATCTGGTTTAATTTTTTCAGCACTTTGCATATGTTTAGTTGAAACTAAGAAATTATGGCTTTCTTTACATATCCACACATATGGGAATTGGTCTGTTTTTAGAAATGATGACTTTCTAACCAAACAAATGGTGTGAAAATGTTTTAGATATACTTTATGATTGATTTCAGTCAAAAAACTCCAAATTAATTCAATATTTTATTCTTTATGGTGTTTTGTGATGTGCAAAATATAGGCTTCTTATGTGCGGTAAGTTAAAAACTGTGATTTTACAGTAAATGAGACCACTTTCTGTAAAAATCTGATAAGCTTGCACAATATCTTGGTGATTTCTGTGTTGTACACCTTCTTTTCATAGACCAACTTAAGTTTCAACAGCCTAATATCTGAATTCCTTGAAAAAGTTGGCTTATTATATATGCCTGGGGCACCGATTTCACCTGAAAAATTCTTAATTTAGCATATGAAATCCATCTCAATTCCAAATAATGTTTTTCATTCCACATGTATCAATCTATTTACCATAGTCTTGCCAATTTTGTCATATTCAAGCACTTGATAGGCCTGGTTTAGATATTTGGATAAACAAGAGGCTCCAAGTTGTCTTTGTAGTAAAACATGTGGTTCTGAACATAGTTTTTTCCTTCTTGAAGGTCTAAAAACCCCAACATGATAATATTTATGCACTCAAATCCTTGCTCAGGTATTATCGGCATCTTTTCAACCCATATCTTCTGTTTGAATATAACCCAATAATTACAGAAACATAAAGTGTTCATTTTAAGTCACTACAGAGAAAACTGGCCAAAACCTGGAAGAGGGTACCCTTTTTAAAATTGTAATAAAAAAATCCATGAAAGCATTATGGCAATGATTTTTTCTAAGTTTTATTGAGAAATGTCCAAGGAAACAGAAAAACAACAACATTTAGAATTATTTAATCATCTTTGACCCTAATAGGTACCAGTCTTGTATTGTAAGTTCTTGCGCGGGTGGACGTCAAAACATGGATGCTATTAAAATATAGTGCCTTTTCTCTGTGTTGTTTGCAGCATTCATTTTCAAGCATTTGTTTCTAACTTTTGGCTCTTATTAATGGTAAGACACCACACTATGACATCATTAACTTTTAGAAATGAGAAAATTGCATTTTTAAATAAAAAAGTATTCATGAAAAGGGGGGTATTTTTGCTTTTTGAAGTGAAAGTGAAAGTAGAAAAAAAAATTTTTTTAGTTCAAACTTCTGTGGTGTACCAAAGTTCGTGGCACTTTTTTTCATTTCCCCCTTCAAAATGTCTTTTGACACTTCTTTTATTGAAAAAATATAGCAAAAGTTTTATTGAATCATTTTAAGTATTTTTAAAAAAATTCCGAAAATCTCAGGTGTACTATTGAAGTCTATGGGAAAAACAATACAAGACTGAGACCTAAAGGCAAAAAATAGTGTTTTTGGCCTATAGAATGAAAACTATTGCAGATAGAGAAAAGCTGTTGCTTGCTTAAATGTTCAGCTCATTTATCTCTACAAAATTCTCCATAGGGTCAAAGTTGTCAGATGACCCTTTATAGGGGTAACAGCCCCTTAAAGGCAAAAATAGAGTTTTTGGCCTATAGAATGAAAACTATTGCAGATAGAGAAAAGCTGTTGCTTGCTTTAATGTTCAGCTCATTTAGCTCTACACAAGTCTTCATATGGTCGAAGTTGTCAGATGACCCCCTATAGGGGTTACAGCCCCTTAAAGGCAAAAAATAGTGTTTTTGGCCTATGGAATGAAAACTATTGCAGATAGAGAAAAGTTGGTGCTTGCTTCAATGTTCAGCTTATTTAGCTCTACAAAAGTTTCCATAGGGTCAAAGTTGCCAGATGACCCCTTATAGTGGTTACGGCCCCTTAAAGGCAAAAAATAGTGTTTTTGGCCTAAAGAAAGAAAACTTTTGCAGATAAAGAAAAGATGTTGCTTGCTTAAATGTTCAGCTTAATTAGCTCTACAAAAGTCATTTTAGGGTCGAAGTTGACAGATGACCCCTTTAAGGGGTTATGGCCCTTTAAAGGTGAAAAATAGTGTTTTTTGCAATGGAATGAAAACTATTGCAGATAGAGAAAAGCTTTTTATTGCTTAAATATTCAGCTCATTTAGCTATACAAAAGTCTTCAAAGGGTTGACATTAAGACCAGGTGAGCGATTCAGGCTCCTGGGAGCCTCTTGTTTACTGTTATGTTATTAGGGACCAAAAGGGGCCAAAATCCTAACTTTTTTATTTCTGGTCCGATTAAAAAAAATTTTTTTACAAGTTCATCCTTGCCAAGTAGAGATTCTAAATTTAAGAATTAATTTTTGCGACCCCCACTTTTTTTTCGCTCATTACCTAAGGGGCCTTAATCATAATTTAAAAAAATTTCTGGTTCGATTTTAAATTTTTTTCCCAAACATTATTCTTTTCAAGAGTAGAATACAAAATTGAAAATTTATATTTTTACCCCCTGGGTCGAAAGTCCACCAGAGAAGCATGTGTCAAAAACCTTTGTCAGTCCACCATGGGCTGCATGTGTCCAGAGCAATAGACTATCCATATAGGGCCTAAAATGTACAGGGTTCAACATGTTGCGGTCGTATCATGCTGCGCTCGGCGAAGCTTTTTATTTAATTGTGCATATGTACTTGGTTATAATAGAAAATGTTTGCCCTGTGCCTGAATGTACATCAAATCCTATATTCATCCATATATATAATAAACCAAAAAAAAAAAAAAAAAAAATTGAAAAGAAAGAAAGAAAATTCTTTTACTGGTAGTTTTCCCACAAAAAAAACATAACTTTGTTTGGAACCTTGTTACAAATTCAAATTCAAAAACTTGTATGAAAACAGTTAGTTAGAATTTTGAGCACATGCTGATATATGAAAAATAGCTTCATAGTTGTTTGAGTTTTTTTCACTTTAATATCTGGACTTTATTTTTTTAACATCATGTCTTTTTGCACACAAAAAATAAGGGTCCGAAATTTTTTTTTTTTTTTTTTTTAAATGTTAATAGAGGCTATGTTTTTTTTTCTAATCTTTGAATAAAAAAATCAGAAAAAAAACTCATTTATTTCCTTATTCTGCTGAAAGTTAACTCTCTAAACTTTTTGTAAAATTTCTTAATTTTGGCTTAACATGTTAAAAAATAAATACTTTGAACATCAGAAACTGACATTTACTTTTTCTCAGCACTATCATCCATCATCAGAAGATAGATTGAGTGAGAACTTCGTTTATGACTTTAGTTTTACTTGAAAGTTAAACAAAAAATCGATCAATTTTTGTTAACAATAGTATCCATGTTTATCTACTAGTATCAAAAACTGGTTCAGATTCATGAATAGACTTTTTTATTTTACTTAGCTAATTTCAAACAGTAAAATTTTAAAAAGCAATAAAATTCTTATTATAACATGGACAAAATTTTCTGTTACAGTTTGACCTTACACACAACCCAATCTCTAATTAAAGTTCCTTTGTTCTTAATTGCCTTTGATCCCACTTATCCAACTTTGATTTTTTTACCTGTACTACCAGATTTTAAAAAAGTTGGATAAATGAGAATGAACCGAAAATATAGTGGAAGTAAGAAAGAATTATTGTTTCCAATGGTGTTGGCAGGCAAGACATACTTAAGTGTTAACTCTTGTTATATATAAAGTGTCTTCTACCCTTCTCCCCAAACTTTTTCTCCTGGAATAGTGATTTTTTATTGCAACAGTTGTCTTCTGCCATTTAAACTGACTGCTTAATTAACCTGTGTGTGAACCTTGTTATAATTTTAGTCATTTTTTTCTAGAAGAAGAGAGAAGAAAAGAAGAGGAGGAAAGAGAAGAGAAATGGCAAGCTGAGAAATCTAGAAAAGAGGAGGAGGAAAGAGAAGAAAAATGGCAAGCTGAGAAAGCTAGAAAAGAGGAAGAAAGAAGAAAAAAAGAGCAAGAGGCCTGGGAAAGGGAACAGAGGGAGTTACAGAAGTTGGAGGCAGTAAGTATAGAGGGGTAAACACAGGAGGGAGGCCTGGGAAAGGGAGCAGAGGGAGTTACAGAAGTTGGAGGCAGTAAGTGTTTAGGGGTACTTTATATGCAGGGTTCCTGCTTTTGATCTGGAGTCTTGGGTCTTTAAAGATTGAATTTTGTGTGTTTGGAACTCATTAGAAAATCTATTTTTGAAGTAATATAATTTTGGTAATGGCCTGGCTAATGAGTAAAAGAACTGAAAAAATTTTGTTGTTTTTATGGGGGTTGAGCGAGGGAGGGATTAACCTTGAATGTGTAATATAGTTGTCCTCAGTCTTAGTCCTCTCTATTATTCTTTGATGGGAGTATCTTAACCTAAAGTTTACTTGTTACCTTGTTTTAGTAAACCATGTTATACCTTTCAATGTAGGGTGAAGATATAGATGAAGTAGATGGAGCAGCCCAGCAAGAGGAAACTAAAGAGGCTACAACCGAGGATAACATCGACCCTGTCATGAAGCAGTACATGGAAATGGTCCAACAACAAAAGGATCGAGAAAAAGATGTAAGTGACTTGTCTTGTGTAAAAAGAATGGTCAGGATGGTTGAGTGGGTGAGGTTCCTGGTTCAAACATCACATTACAACAAGAAGTTACATATTTTGTCTTGTTTTATAAGAATTTCTAGGGTAACACAGTGATAAGAATGGTCAGGGTTGTGGAGTGGACTAGGTTCCTGGTTTATGACTAGATTCCTGGTTTTAAACACCATATTACAACAAGGAATTATATATCTTGTCTTGTTTGATAGGACTTTCTAAGGTTACCCACTAATTACATTGAGTGGACTAGGTCCCTGGTTTAGGACTAGACTCCTGGTTTAGAGGTTCCATGTTAAGGACTAGATTCCTGGTTTAGAGGTTCCTGGTTTAGCACAAGATTCCTGGTTTAGAGGTTCCATGTTTAGGACTAGATTCTTGGTTTAGAGGTGCCATGTTTAGGACTAGATTCCTGGTTTAGTACTAGATTCCTGGTTTAGAGGTTCCATGTTTAGGACTAGATTCCTGGTTAAGAGGTTCCATGTTTAGGAAAGACCCTGGTTTAGAGGTTCCTGGTTTAGGACAAGATTCCTGGTTTAGGACTAGATCCCTGGTTTGGGACTAGATTCTTGGTTGAAACACCACATGACAACAAAAGGTTAAAAAATATTGGGATTTGTTTGATAAGAATGGTCAAGGGGCCTAGGTTTCTGACTCAAACCATCAAAGAAATGTGTAAGTAATATCCCTGGATTAAATATATACTCTATCAATCACTTTTAAAAGCTTTGATCATTTTGTTAAAAAAATGTATGTTTTATTGATTTCTACCCTTTTGAAAGAACATTAACATGTATTTAATCCAAATTTTTATGGCTGCTGTCAAATGAAGATATAAATATTACAACTCTAATAGGAAATTATATACAAGAATGTTTTGAACTCAGAAGAATTTATTGTTAATTTAATATAAAACTATAAAACTTGTATGGCTCTGAACAGACTATATTTATATATATATATTTGTGTTGTCTTGACCCAATTATACATGTAAAATCATTGTATTAAATTATTATGCCCCTTGAGGGACCTTAATTGGAATAAACAATCTTATATCTTATATCTTATATTTTGAGAAGTTTATTTTATTTATTTAAAATATTAAATGTTTTTCTTCTTCATTTCTTTGTGATTAATAAATAGCAAAAGAAGAGGGTAAGTCAGGCCAGAAAAATAAACTTGTGATAGAACATAATGTCATTCATAATGTTGTGATGGAACATAATGTCATTCATAATGTCATGATAGAACATAATGTCATTCATAATGTCATGATAGAACATAATGTCATTCATAATGTCGTGAAAGAACATAATGTCATTCATAATGTCGTGATAGAACATAATGTCATTCATAATGTCATGATAGAACATAATGTCATTCATAATGTCATGATAGAACATAATGTCATTCATAATGTCGTGATAGAACATAATGTCATTCATAATGTCGTGATAGAACATAATGTCATTCATAATGTCGTGATAGAACATAATGTCATTCATAATGTCGTGATAGAACATAATGTCATTCAGCATTTAGGTGTTAGCCATTTTATTCATGATATTATTTGATAAACCAATTGAATGTGTGCCCATGGATTTGAATTCTTTCACCTTAGAAATTATTGTTAACAACTTTTGGGAAGGTTCCTTTGTTTTTGTCTTAAATCAGCAATGCAACATGAATATCATACATAATATATTGATATATGGATTTCACATTCTTCTGAAGGAGTTTGTAAGTATCTTCCTGTATAAGCCTGGTTTCTGTTTATTTGTCATTTTAGATGTTGAATGTAGTAAACCCCTAAATTGTCACTTCATGTCATATGTATTAAATTCCACAAAGGAAAAGCATCCCCTTAACCTTTTGATAGATTTTGATGAAACTTCACATGAAGTTATTGTGTCATATGTAGATGTGCATTAAAAATATAGCTTTTGGATATCATTCAAGGGTGATAATTAAATGTCTTTAGTATTTTCCAATGTAATTCTGTTATGAAACATGAGTTATCCTTTTGTGAGGTTGATCATAATATTCCTACTTAATAATTCCCTCAAATTTTATATATAATATAAATACTATTATACAGTATGTAAAACAGAAGACACCTTCTGAGAAATTTTCACATAATTCATATGATGTTTTGTCACAAACAATGTTGTATAAATGGCTAAAAATTTCACTGCTGTCATTATTCACAGTTGACATCAGAATTCATTTCATTCTATTTTGGTGTTGCATGATATATCTATCAGTACACTTGGATACTCGATGGCTATAATAAAAATAAAGCATTGTATAAAAGTCTAAATGCAGTGTGTGTTGTAGATTTTGGCTAAATGCTCATATTTTTAGTAGGAAATTTTAATAGCTTGAACTCCATTTGTCCATATTCTTTTACAACTTAGTATATGTGGGAATTAAAACAGATAAATTTATCTTTCTATGCATTATATGTAAATAAACTTCCAAACTGTTCTCATATTTACTTCCCTATACTTTACAATTGCAAACAAGAGTTTTCCATTTAATCTTCAGTACATTTAATAATATTTGCATCAAGAGAATCTGAAATCGTTCAGACTTTATTTTATTTATGATTTAAGTCAGTGAAATTTACACAGTGATGCATAACTTCATCTGAAGTTATCCTAAATTCTATGTTCGTAGGTGACAAAGAAAGTTACAGATGTTTGGTCAAGGGGTCACAGATCAAGCCAACAGGTAACTTTCTGAATAAAGAAATGGTTTTGTTTCTCCAAATAATAAATAAGTTATTCAAATTCTATACATCTATACACTTTGTTGTACAAATTGCCAAAATCTACTGATTTATAATGATTGACAGAATCCCCCTCTGAAAATTCCTTTTAATTTTTATTTTTAGCTGAACAGTAGAAGTTTATTTAACATGTGTGTGTTTTTATCAAAGTTATTAAACAAAGGAGTGTTTGACCTTCTTAAAAATACTTAAAAGAAGATTTAAATTGTAAATTATATTTCTCTTTATATGTTAAGTATGAAAAGATAAAATAATAATTTAAATAAATTAACCTTTATTTCCAGGAAACCCCAACCCAGTCAGAACAAGACTTATCTGTTGCTGAAGATATTAACAGGTACATAGTATGTTTATGATAAGTAGAGATACCTTTGTGGTTATACTGTACCTCATTCATAAAGCATCGTAATATATGTGAAGCATAGTTCCTGTGTATCTATAATCAGTAGGTCTAAAAAAGGGGAATTTTTGTGAGGGGTTTATTTTGGCAAATATTTGGTCATTGATTATATTTTTGAAAATGAAATGATGGATAGATGGATTTTCATATTAAATATACCTATAAATTATCTGATAATCAGAGAATAAACCTTGTGGTATTTTTGTTGTTGTCTGCAATGTGATTCAGAAGTGAGATACAGGGGTCACATTTGCAGTTTTCTGAACAAGTTTGCTGTGTTCATTCTGCATGTAGCTTCATCCTTTAGTATTTTATGTTATTACTAGGTTTTATGCTCATGACGCTTTTAATTCTGGTTGACTGTATACAAACATCAACTTCTCTCATTAAAGAGCACAATTTTACATGATAAGCTCCCGCAGCTAAATTGCCTGAGTATATGTACTATGATGCATTAAACCAGAATAGGTATAAGCTAGTCGACATATCGGCACCCAATGGCACGGAATGCAAAATTAATTTTCTACTTTGTAATTTTTATTTTTAAAATTAAAATATGTAAATATTGTATTATTATGAATATTTTGAATATTTCTAGCTATAGAGATGCATGTAAAGGTTTTTGTCTCGCCTGCGAAGCAGAGCGGGACATAGGTGTTACTTTACCAGTGGCGATGGCGGCGTTAACTTTTTGGAAAAGTTTTATGAGCACCTCCATATCTCAAGAACTATAGGTCCTGGGTTGATGAAACTTGGTATGCATATGCCCCAGTAGTAGCTTAGCACAGTTGCATCCCCATCTTTTGACCTTGACCTTGATTTTCCGGTTGAGTGACTTTGACAATTTTCAATACATATAATAGCAATGAAAAAGTTTTGCGAGCACCTCCATATCTCAAGAACTATAGGTCCTGGGTTGATGAAACTTGGTATGCATATGCCCCAGTAGTAGCTAAGCTCAGTTGCATCCCCCATCTTTTGACCTTGACCTTGATTTTCCGGTTGATTGACTTTGACAATTTTCAATACATATAATAGCAATGGAAAAGTTTAGCGAGCACCTCCATATCTCAAGAACTATAGGTCATAGGTTGATGAAACTTGGTATGCATATGCCCCAGTAGTAGCTCACCACAGTTGCATCCCCATCTTTTGACCTTGACCTTGATTTTTTGGTTGAGTGACTTTGACAATTTTCAATACATATAATAGCAATGGAAAAGTTTTGCGAGCACCTCCATATCTCAAGAACTATAGGTCCTAGGTTGATGAAACTTGGTATACATATGCCCCAGTAGTAGCTTACAACAGTTGCATCCCCATCTTTTGACCTTGACCTTGATTTTTCGGTTGAGTGACTTTGACAATTTTCAATACATATAATAGCAATGGAAAAGTTTTTCGAGCACCTCCGAGAACTATAGATCCTAGGTTGATGAAACTTGGTATACATATGCCCAAGTAGTAGCTTAGCACAGTTGCATCCCCATCTTTTGACCTTGACTTTTCCGGTTGAGTGATTTTGATTATTTTTATTGCATATATTTGCAATGTTTAAGTTCTATAAACATCTTTTGATCTCAGAAACTGAAAATCCATGTAAATTCAAAATATAGTGGAAGTAAGAAAGAATAATTGTTTCTGATGGTGCCGGCAGGCGAGACATACTTTAGTGTTAACTCTTGTTTTTTTAAATGAAAACACTATATATTTTATTGACGTCATAATTGTTCAAAACAAAATTACAGAATGGCGGGAAACTGTCATTCTAATTTTCTTGAAACAACACAAAGTGTAATGTACATGGAAACTAGATAAATATTCTGCCGAAATATTTCTGCAGTCATAAAAGTATAACCTTGTCCATATTGTGTCTTGAGCAGTATATGGTATTGTTTCTTCTCTAAACTTTACCTTTCCAAAATGAAAGTAGAAACTTAAAGGTGTCCTCTAAGACGTCCGGTTCTAGCGTCTATTTTAAGCATATATTATGACGTCATTTCTAGTTTGAGGGGAAAAAAAGACACATCTTTGTTCTGTTTGCAGGTGCGCTCCTTTTCAAAACCAAGCTTGTATTTCTTGCTGTTATTAAAGAAATAAGGGGACAACCATTTGATTCTGAAAAGGGGGGGGTCTGCAGTTTTGGTCGCATCAGAAAATTTATTTTCCACTGTTTTGTGCCATCAAGATTATTTTTTTTATATACCATACTAATTAAAAGAATCCTGGGACAGATTTTTTCCCTTGGAAGTAGAGGCCAGATTATTTATCTCCATTTTTTAGCTCACCTGACCCGAAGGGTCATGTGAGCTATTGTCATCATTAAGCGTCCGTCGACCGTCTGTCCGTCTGTCTGTCGTCTGTCCGTCCGTCTTCATTGTCCGTCCGTTAACTTTTCTTCAAACATCTTCTTCTCTGAAACCACCAATGGGATTGCTTTGAAACTTTGTACACTTGATCTTTAGGATGTCCTCTACGTCTGTAAGTTCCAGAGGAAAAATAAGCATTGCAAAATTTTTCAGCTCATTAAGATCTACAAAAAGGATTTCAGGGTCAAAATTGTCAGATCAACCGTTTAAGAGTTATCCCCCTTTAACTGATTTTTCTATCAATTTTAACTGATTTTTGAAAATCTACTTCTCTGAAACCACTGGTGGGATTGCTTTGAAACTTTGTACACTGGATCTTTAGGATGTCCTCTACCACGTTTGTGAAATTTGTAAATGTCAACCAACCAACATGGCCGCCGTTACTAAAAATAGAACAGGGGGGTCAGACCATAGTTTTTAGCTTATAGCTCAAAAAGTATAAGAGATAGAAAAAATCCGAAGCAACCTACCATCTTCAGCATTAAAAGCTCTACAAAACTTTCCATTCAGTCAAAGTTGTGGGACGACTCCTTATAGGAGTTAATTCCCCTTAATTGTCAAAATTGACCATTTTCACAGTTTTTGGAATTTATCTTGAAAACTGTAAGTGCTAGAGGAAAAGTTAGCATTGCAAAATTGTTCAGCTCATTGAGATCTACCAAAAGGATTTCAGGGTCAAAATTGTCAGATCAACTGTTTAAGAGTTATCCCCCTTTAACTGATTTTTCTACAATTTTAACTGATTTTAAAAAATCTTCTTCTCTGAAACCACTGGTGGGATTTCTTTGAAACTTTGTACACTGGATCTTTAGGATGTCCTCTACCACGTTTGTGAAATTTGTAAATGTCGACCAACCAACATGGCCGCTGTTACTAAAAATAGAACGGGGGGTCAGACCATAGTTTTTAGCTTATAGCTCAAAAAGTATAAGAGATAGGGAAAATCCGAAGCAACTTCCTTCTTCAGCATTAAAAGCTCTACAAAACTCTTCATTGAGTCAATCTTGTGGGACATCTCCTTGTAGGAGTTATTTCCCCTTAATTGCAAAATTGACCATTTTCACAGTTTTGGACTTAATCTTAAAAGCCATAAGAGTTAGAGGAATAGTTAGCATTGCAAAATTGTTCAGCTCATTAATTAAGATCTACAAAAATGATTTCAGGGTCAAAATTGTCAGATCATCCTTTTAAGTGTTTTCAATCAATTTTAACTAAATATGTTTGCTTTTTTGTTTTTTTTTTCAAATGGAAAGCTTTGTAACATTGTATTCTTGGTCTTAAAAGTGTTTTCTATCCTAACTAATCTCTTTAATGATACTTACCAAGTACATGTAGACCATGTTGCACACTAGGTAAGAGGCTTTAGCATAAGAGATCAGGTGAGCGATTCAGGCTCCTGGAAGCCTCTAGTTTTTTTTGCAGGCAAGATTATTTATTTACAAGAACTGCCACTCACCCCCGTCAGAATAAAATATGTCATCCTCTAAAATATATCTGCTGGAGCTTATCAGGTTGAACCTGCATCATATTAGTTAACAAGCTAAATAAGAAAAAAAACCAGTAGCAGAAGTAGACTTTGGAAGAGGGGTTTTTAACTTGGGTAAAAGGGTTTTAAAAGATTATCCAGCATCAGCTGTTTGCTTGTACAGATAATACATTTTCCCTATTATATTCTTTGTAAAGGTAAAAATTATATCTTTGGCCGCCATTACTTAACATTTATAGGTTAACAAAAGTAACAAAACAATATAAATAGTGTCTCATATGTTGTTTGACTATTTTTGTTGACATATATATTATTTCTTTAGCATGATCCATAAATTATATGTCATTATTGATTTGTTGTCGTGTGAATCATTTGTTTAGTATGATCCATAATTTATATGTCATTATTGATTTGTTGTTGTGTGTATCATTTGTTTAGTATGATCCATAGTCTAAAGGAGACAGGCTACTCTATGTGGTGTCATAGGTTTGTTAGCACGATGTGTGTGACTGACTACATTGTGTTCAGCAGATTCTAACAAGCATTATAATTCAAGAATCTTCATCTAATTTCATTATCAATTTCATTTTGTAGCTGTAAAATATTTTATTGTAAAATGATTTAGTCTGTAAATTGTACTTCATGTACATGCTAAAACTTCTCACATACATACCCAGGGATCTTTTAAGCATAGGTTTATTACTTAGATAAAGACAGACGAAATGATCAGAATCTACTCTAGTTAGCTATGCTGAAGCAGTACTCCTGAATCAATCCTTGGTAACCTGACAGGTGTGTTACAACAAATAGGAACTGCTCTATGCTTCTAGAGTACTCTTGTTAAGACATTTGTGTTGCTGGTTGATGTTTTATTGTTCTTTTGTGTGTTTTCTATTGTCTGTTTCTTAGTGTTGTTTTTATTTGCTTGGACTTGTTTTGTCTTTGCCCTTTAGACTTCTTTGGCTTCTTAATGATTTGTACCTGAGCTCCATTTGATTTTAATGTTTTGAAGGCTCTTGTAATTTTTTGCAAGATTATTTTGAAAACTGTGTTTGCTATTATTTATTTTATTGTTTATGTTACATACTTACTTAAAAGACGACTTTTATTAGAAAAGAAAGAGATATAAAGTGGACATTCATAACTTAAAAATCACATTAAAAAAAGTGAGGGAACATTTGTTAATCTTCACCCAAAGTCACAGGAATCAATTGTTCACACCTTAATCCACTGTAAGATGTTCATGATGTTTGCACCATACTGGTCGTGATAAAACCAGTTTCAAAAACACATCATAAAGTTCATGCTTACTGAGCTGAATCACAGAATAATAAAGCACAGTTTAATAATACAGCGAAGAACTACCCTACATTTTATGACTTCCAATGAACAACTGGAATCATGTATATGGGAACCAATCAATATTGTCAATTAAATGGGTAGACGATGTATCTTCATTACAAGGCTACAGGGGGGTCAAAGTGTGGCTATGCTGATACCATTAGTATGATTAGATTTGGGAGAGGGCCAGGAGTCCACCTTTCCTACCCCTGATAAATTCTGAATGATAACTTGTAAAGCTGTATAATCCATTTTGTATAATTTACACTTAAAATTTTGAAACATTGGTCAATTCCTGCTTAGTGACAATAATGCATAACTAGGTAGGCTTCATAATTTTTAGATTACATAGCTGTTTATTGAATATAAAGGCGGGGCACTGTGTCTGTTTGACACATTTCCTTGTTATACCTCTGCTTCGAAGAAGAGGGGGGTATACTGGTTTACCTCTGTCTGTCCGTCTGTCCTTCTGTCCAGCTGCAACATAACTTTCGTAACAGTTTTCTCAGCAACTACATATCACAGTGACTTGAAATTTGGTATAAGAGTTCATTATGAAGTCCTTTATTGCAAGTATTGAAATTAAGTCTGTATAATAGCTACTTCCTGTTTACCGACATAGTTCATTTTGGGGGTAGAGGGGTAATACTGAGTGAGCAGTAGCTCGCAGATTCCTTGTTTAATTATGACTTGAAATGAAACCTTTTGTTCAATAACAATTTTTGACAGGATGAATATCATTTATCTATATCTGTTTTGTGAAACTGTACAAAAAAAACCTAACTAAATTGTTGTTTTACTCTGTAGCAACAATTCTGAAGGAGGGTTTTCTGACTGGTGATACAACGGAGGGGATGTGTATTGGACATAGATGAAGTGACGTGTATTGGGACATAGATGGATGTGTATTAGACATAGCAGAGGTGATGTGTATGGGAAACACTAGATCTGTATATTCTGTGATATAGTTTAACTTATTTTATATTATATTATTTTAGATAATTATAGATCATGAATAAATCAGTTTTATGTTGTGGTAGTTTTTTTGATTAACTGATGAAATGTAAAAAATATGTCCTGGACACCTCATCTTAGTTGACTAAATTCTTTTTAGATTCAGAATAAATTTACAAAATGCTTCTGAATAAACTGAAATCTGATTAGATTTGGAATAAATATACATGACATAAATTCTTAATAAACTGTGATTACATATTATCTGAAATTTTTATCTTTTTTAAAAAAATTTGAAGCTTTAAGAACAGTTCTCTTGGTTATGCTACAAGATCTTCACGTAAGAAAAAAATATTGAACAACATACATAAACATAGATAAGAGACCCATTCTTAGCTATCAATAAGAATTTGGACAGAAGCAGCAGTGAGTTTCAGTCTCTAATTTATAATAAAAAAGAACAAGAATGGAAATGAAATAAACCAATTCTTCAAATTCATGTTATTTGTAACATTGTCAATAAGCCACTCATAAATGAAGCTTTTAAAAATCATCGTGGTCAATTTTTGTCTGGCATGCAACAAATTGTCGCAGAAGGCAGACAAATATGTTAAGTGTTCCTTTTCAGCAGTGGAAACTTCTTTCAGAGACTTTTGTGGAAAATGAATTACTTAAAAAAAACTATAATACATAGGCATCTGCTACTTGGTAAACATTTAGACACTTGAAGTTAAAGTCTACACAGTTGTCACCATGCTATTACGTATGGCCTTGACCCCATTTTCACGCTTTAATGACTGTGAACTTATGTTTCTTTTGGGCATAAACTTCAAAATGACACTTTTGTGGAAAATGAATCACTTGAAAAGGATTATACTTAGGCATCTGGTATACACATACTTTGGAATATGGTCTATGCAGCTGTCTTCATACCTAATGTTTCAACTTGAGTACAGGTTGCTGAATGCGTTTTTGTTGTATGTGTTTTTTGTTTGTTTTTTTGTTGTTGTTGTTATTTGGTTTGATTTGTTGATGAATTTTTGTCGACCAATTTTGTCTTTGTCTTTTGGAGGAAAAGATGTTTTGATTACCCATTTGGTACACCTTTGTTCTGTTGATGTTTAATTACCCTTTGGTACACCTTTGTTCTGTCTTGATGTTTAATTACCCCTTTGGTACACCTTTGTTCTGTCTTGATGTTTAATTACCCCTTTGGTACACCTTTGTTCTGTCTTGATGTTTAATTACCCCTTTGATACACCTTTGCTTCTGTCTTGATGTTTGATTACCCCTTTGGTACACCTTTGCTTCTGTCTTGATATTTAATTACCCTTTGGTACACCTTTGTTCTGTCTTGTTGTTTGATTACCTCTTTGGTTCACCTTTGTTCTGTCTTGATGTTTAATTACCCCTTTGGTACACCTTTGTTCTGTCTTGATGTTTAATTACCCCTTTGGTACACCTTTGTTCTGTCTTGATGTTTAATTACCCTTTTGGTACACCTTTGCTTCTGTCTTGTTTGTTTGATTACCCTTTGGTACACCTTTGCTTCTGTCTTGATGTTTGATTACCCCTTTGATACACCTTTGCTTCTGTCTTGATATTTAATTACCCTTTGGTACACCTTTGTTCTGTCTTGATGTTTGATTACCCCTTTGATACACCTTTGCTTCTGTCTTGATGTTTGATTACCCCTTTGGTACACCTTTGCTTCTGTCTTGATGTTTGATTACCCCTTTGGTACACCTTTGCTTCTGTCTTGATATTTAATTACCCTTTGGTACACCTTTGTTCTGTCTTGATGTTTGATTACCCCTTTGATACACCTTTGCTTCTGTCTTGATGTTTGATTACCCCTTTGGTACACCTTTGCTTCTGTCTTGATATTTAATTACCCTTTGGTACACCTTTGTTCTGTCTTGATGTTTAATTACCCCTTTGGTACACCTTTGCTTCTGTCTTGATATTTAATTACCCTTTGGTACACCTTTGCGTCTGTCTTGATGTTTGATTACCCCTTTGATACACCTTTGCTTCTGTCTTGATGTTTGATTACCCCTTTGGTACACCTTTGCTTCTGTCTTGATATTTAATTACCCTTTGGTACACCTTTGTTCTGTCTTGATGTTTAATTACCCCTTTGGTACACCTTTGTTCTGTCTTGATGTTTAATTACCCCTTTGGTACACCTTTGCTTCTGTCTTGATGTTTGATTACCCTTTTGGTACACCTTTGCTTCTGTCTTGTTTGTTTGATTACCCCTTTGGTGCACCTTTGTTCTGTCTTGATGTTTAATTACCCCTTTGGTACACCTTTGCTTCTGTCTTGATGTTTGATTACCCTTTTGGTACACCTTTGCTTCTGTCTTGTTTGTTTGATTACCCTTTTGGTACACCTTTGCTTCTGTCTTGATGTTTGATTACCCTTTTGGTACACCTTTGCTTCTGTCTTTATGTTTGATTACCCTTTTGGTACACCTTTGTTCTGTCTTGTTTGTTTGATTACCCTTTTGGTACACCTTTGTTCTGTCTTGTTTGTTTGATTACCATTTTGGTACACCTTTGTTCTGTCTTGATGTTTGATTACCCTTTTGGTACACCTTTGCTTCTGTCTTGATGTTTGATTACCCCTTTGGTACACCTTTGTTCTGTCTTGTTTGTTTAATTGATTTAATTAATTCTTTCTTCGTTATCAGCCACTAGTAGAAAAGTTCAAAATTGAGTTAAAAGATATGGTAGTTAATTGTTTTAATTAGTGTTTGACTGGTCTTTTGTACTGAGATGATCACCTCAATATCCCTATTGTGTCTCACAAGTATGTTGTGTTCTATGGTCATTACCGGATCCTAAGATCGCAATGGAAGAGGGAGGTTTGGCGCCATAAAACCTGGTTTAACCCCCCGTTTCTTTGGAAGTGCCTGTACCAAGTCAGGACCATTGCGATCTTTAATTCTTCTGGTTTTGTGTTTCTCTCAAATAAAAATTACAACATAATTCCAGGCGAAAGCTTCTGTATTTTGTTCATAATAATTTTCATATCCTACATGTCCTATTATGTTCGACTTATAAACCTAATTCCAAGAAAATTCACAGTGTCACACTATTTTACATTACTATTTATGATGGGTTAAGCAAATTTTACAGTGTCACACTATTCTATGTTACTATATATATTAAGGACTTGAAGATCGCAATGGAAGAGGGAGGTTTGGCGCCATAAAACCTGGTTTAACCCACCATTTCGTTTGAAATGCCTGTACCAAGTTAGGACCATTGCGATCCACCAATTCTCCGGTATGACTGATTCGTTTTTGTCATTTTCTCTGGACTATGAGATTGATCATTCAAGTTCGGTAGTTTTGTTATTACCTTGATTTAATTACCCTTTTGGTACACCTTTGCTTCTGTCTTGATGTTTGATTACCCTTTTGGTACACCTTTGTTCTGTCTTGATGTTTAATTACCCTTTTGGTACACCTTTGTTCTGTCTTGATGTTTAATTACCATTTTGGTACACCTTTGTTCTGTCTTGATGTTTAATTTCCCTTTGGTACACCTTTGTGTCTGTCTTGATGTTTGATTACCCTTTTGGTACACCTTTGTTCTGTCTTGATGTTTAATTACCATTTTGGTACACCTTTGTTCTGTCTTGTTTGTTTAATTACCCCTTTGGTACACCTTTGCTTCTGTCTTGATGTTTGAATACCCCTTTGGTACACCTTTGTTCTGTCTTGTTTGTTTGATTACCCTTTTGGTACACCTTTGCTTCTGTCTTTATGTTTGATTACCCCTTTGGTACACCTTTGCTTCTGTCTTGTTGTTTGATTACCCCTTTGGTACACCTTTGTTCTGTCTTGTTTGTTTGATTACCCTTTTGGTACACCTTTGCTTCTGTCTTTATGTTTGATTACCCCTTTGGTACACCTTTGTTCTGTCTTGTTGTTTGATTACCCCTTTGGTACACCTTTGTTCTGTTTTGATGTTTGATTACCCTTTTGGTACACCTTTGCTTCTGTCTTGTTTGTTTGATTACCCTTTTGGTACACCTTTGCTTCTGTCTTGATGTTTAATTACCCTTTGGTACACCTTTGTTCTGTTTTGATGTTTGATTACCCCTTTGGTACACATTTTCTTCTGTCTTGATGTTTAATTACCCTTTTGGTACACCTTTGCTTTTGTTTTGATGTTTGATTACCCCTTTGGTTCACCTTTGTTCTGTCTTGATGTTTAAATACCATTTTGGTACACCTTTGTTCTGTTTTGATGTTTAATTACCCCTTTGATACACCTTTGTTCTGTCTTGATGTTTAATTACCATTTTGGTACAGCTTTGCGTCTGTCTTGATGTTTGATTACCCCTTTGGTACACCTTTGTTTTGTCTTGATGTTTGATTACCTCTTTGGTTCACCTTTGTTCTGTTTTGATGTTTGATTACCCCTTTGGTACACCTTTGTTCTGTCTTGATGTTTAATTACCTCTTTGGTACACCTTTGTTCTGTCTTGATGTTTAATTACCATTATGGTACACATTTTTTCTGTCTTGATGTTTAATTACCATTATAGTACACCTTTTTTCTGTCTTGATGTTTAATTACCATTTGGTACACCTTTGCTTCTGTCTTTATGTTTGATTACCCTTTTGGTACACCTTTGTTCTGTTTTGTTTGTTTGATTACCCTTTTGGTACACCTTTGTTCTGTCTTGTTTGTTTGATTACCATGTTGGTACACCTTTGCTTCTGTCTTTATGTTTGATTACCCTTTTGGTACACCTTTGCTTCTGTCATGATGTTTGATTACCCCTTTGGTACACCTTTGTTCTGTCTTGTTTGTTTGATTACCATGTTGGTACACCTTTGTTCTGTTTTGTTTGTTTGATTACCCTTTTGATACACCTTTGTTCTGTCTTGATGTTTAATTACCCCTTTGGTACACCTTTGCTTCTGTCTTTATGTTTGATTACCCTTTTGGTACACCTTTGTTCTGTCTTGTTTGTTTGATTACCCTTTTGGTACACCTTTGCTTCTGTCTTGTTTGTTTGATTACCATTTTGGTACACCTTTGTTCTGTCTTGATAATTGATTACCCCTTTGGTGCACCTTTGCTTCTGTCTTGATGTTTGATTACCCCTTTGGTACACCTTTGTTTCTGTCTTGATCTTAATAACATGGTTCTTCACTCTGTTAACTTTTGTAACAAACTGTTTTGAAAGACTTTTGATGAACAATGTATCTCAATAACCATAACTACGTAGTTGGTCCACAGAATCTTCTTGGCGGTTAAATGACATTTGGTCACCTGCCATATGACCTTTGCCTTAATTAAAGAAGCAGAGGTACCAATGGGGTATCCGAATGTCAAAAGTCCGAAAGGGCAGAGACAAACCAGTAAACACCAACAAGAACGGGACAAAAACAGACAACATGTAAAACATGGAAACACAAAATAACTGAATATCAATCAACAACGCGAACTCCAGTCGAAACAAGAGTGAACTCAGGTGCTCCGGAAGAGTAAGCAGTTCCTTCTTGCTATAGCACACCCTTCGCGTTGCCAATAGTCCATTCAGCGTGTCAAATCCGGTAAAGAAAGACAAAACAAAACCCTATGACAAACCAACATCTGCACTCATCTGAGAGATCGAAATCCCATATTTGTCTATAAGTGCATGATGTCTTCCGTCAAAATTCTTGAGTGAAGACAGCAACCGAGGAGCAACATAACCCTGTGTGAGCAATTTTTGCGTCAGACCTGTCGCTCAGCAAAGGAAATCGATCTTAGTCCCGCACACTCTGGAGTAACGAATCAATTGAGATACGTAAACTCCATAAGCTGGAGCGGACGGAATGTTGCTTCAAAAGAAGGGAAAGTTGACGATTGGAAAGAAGCAAAGGTGTACCAAAGGGGTAATCAATATCATAAAACCGTAAAGACAAAGACAAATCGGTAGACAAAAATCATCACAACGAAACACAGCACACAACAACATAAAACATACACACACACATAACCCCACATAACAACAAAACCGCATTCAGCAACGTGAACTCGAGTCGAAACGAGAGTGAACTCAGGTGCTCCGGAAGAGTAAGCAGTTCCTGCTTGCTATAACACACCCGTCACGCTGCCAAAGATCGATTCAGTGTTCGTCGAATCCGGAAAGGACATTACCAAACTCTATGTCAAACCAATATCTATGCTCATCTGAGAGATAGAAATCCCGTATTTGTAAACAAGCACATTATGTCTTCCGTAAAATTTCTTGAGTGATGACAACAACCTGGGAGCAACGTGTTAATAATTTGCTTGTCAGTCGTGTAGCTCTATCAAGGAAGTCGTTGTAATCCCCACATGCTCTGGAATAACGAATCAATTGTGATACATAGAGGTAAATTGCAGTTTTTTGAAAATTACTCAAAAATGGGAATACATATCAAAATTCTGGCATGGGATAAAAGTGATCAGCACCTCAAGATCTACTTGAAATTTTAAGAAGATCCGACAATCCTTGTAGGATTTATTGCCCTTTTTCTTGATTTTTTCAAAATTTTGCACTTTTTTAGACCAATATCGTGAAAACAATACAAGATATTTGAATTGCATATGGTTAAGCACATCAAGATCTACAAAATTTGTAACAGAGTCAAAGTTGTAGGACCGTTCCCTTAGGAGTTATACAAATTAGACCGTAAAAAATGTCCATTTTCACAGCTTTTTGTTAAACTTTTTCGAAATCTTCTTCTCCAAACCTACTGGGCCAAAGGTAGGGTTGTTCTATAGTATGGCTTTTACAAAATGATTCTTCAAATCTATGGTTTGACGAAAAACGAAAAAAAACATGGCTTCTATGGCTCAAAATAGAATCATAGATCATAGAGGTAAATACAATTTGTTGTCCTGAGATGTTAACCTCTTTATCTCTATTGTGTCTCTCAACTATGTAGTGTTTTGGGTTACTAGACCCTTAGATGGTAATGTAAGAGGAGGTTTGGCACCATAAAATCTGGTTTAACCCACCTTTTCTTTTTTAGAAATGCCTGTACCAAGTCAGGACCATTGCAATCTTCAATTTCTCGGGTATGTCTTTGCCAAATTAGATGTAACGTTCTTTTGAAAAGGGTTCGTAAATGAGTGTTGAATTAAGACCTGACTAATTTTTGTCGCCTGCGACGAATAGTCGCGAAAGGCGAGACATAGGTATTACTTTCCGGCGACGACGACGGCGTTAAGTTTTTGTAAGACTTTTGTGGAAAATGAATAACTTGAAAAGCATAACAGCTACGCAACTGATATTTGGTATACAGATAGTTCAGATATGGCTACGCAACTGTCACCATGCTGTGTGACCCTGTCCCCATTTTCATGCTCCAGTGACTGTGTGAACTTTTTTCAGGCATTATGCGAAGCACATAACTTCAATTTTTGGGACCA
>CAXARO010000109.1:0-20175 GCA_963971305.1 Arcuatula senhousia | reverse complement strand
CACTTATTCAATGGGAAAAAGGTTACACCATTTAGAATTAATTTTATTTACATCAAACACTCTTCAGGAAAAGGTTGAAAGACTGAAAATAGTTGTTTGATTATAAAGGGGAAGCAATTACCATCATGTTCCCTATAGCCAAAATTATGTTTCTGTGTTTTCTTTACTCAAGCTTTTTATTTCCACTTGATTTGGTCTTATTTATTCATATCAAGTCTAATTGAGGTCCAGAGTCACACTATCACTTAGTATTTCTGTTTTTGGGCTCAAATAAAACACATTTTGAAAAATACATTGATTTCAATGGAATTTTATGCCGCAGTCACATTATTTGTCTTCTGTGTGTCTCTTCTTATCTAAATTACTTGCCGTAATTACTGAATAAGTCATTAAGTAAAGCCCTACTCACAAAAGCTGAACAAACCTTTCATTAATTTCATTATTTTTTTCAACAGCTATGGACTTAGCACCAGAATCAACAATTGCGCCATGAATGCATAAGAGGGGAAGAAAAATTATGGATCAATGATAGGCTTCAACTATGGTTTATAAAGCATTCTTGCTCATACGCAGGTAAATTTCTATCAAATTCTGTATAACGTGTTGAAATATTTATGTTCATTTTTCTTTATTTACATATTGCGACGTGGCAGTTAAAAATATTTTTGACGGCCAATTTTCTAGGTACACAATTTTCATTCCTTTTCTTTGTTTAGAATAAATCCCCATTCAACTGCTCAATGTGGAAAATAAGTAGCAATACTATGTATCTTTTCTACTAAAAAGATAAGAATAGAAAACATTGCTTAAAATTTTGTTTATTTAGACATTGTGTGTTGTTATATTTTGTAGGATTTTCATCGTTGGCCGCAGCCGAACAGTAGACATTCTTAAATCATCACAGGAAGTTAAAATAGAGGTACAAAGATTTGAAAACTTTTCGTTATTCTTAAAAACAGATTAAAGTACAAGAAAAAAGTGTTTCGCGAACAAATATCATGCAGGCCTAACAGTATAGGTAACATAACAGGAATTAAGTATTGTGCAACCGGAAGTCAGACTGTGACAGAGCTTGAAGCTAGATATTAAAACTTTGCTGGACTGTGATTGGATTATAATATCAAGACTGGATTATCAATGTATGTTTTCAAGTTTTTAAATGGATGTAGTTTAATAAAATAAAAATAAAATTTTCCACATGATGGATAATTTTTTTTGGTGATTTTTCAAACAAGGATGAAATTTTCATTAACACCGGAGAAAATTGAATGTAAACATCCGCCAGCTGAACTCGGCATTCAACAGCTCTCTCAAAAGGCGGTCAACATATGATTTGACACCACTTATTCAATGGGAAAAAGGTTACACCATTTAGAATTAATTTTATTTACATCAAACACTCTTCAGGAAAAGGTTGAAAGACTGAAAATAGTTGTTTGATTATAAAGGGGAAGCAATTACCATCATGTTCCCTATAGCCAAAATTATGTTTCTGTGTTTTCTTAACTCAAGCTTTTTATTTCCACTTGATTTGGTCTTATTTATTCATATCAAGTCTAATTGAGGTCCAGAGTCACACTATCACTTAGTATTTCTGTTTTTGGGCTCAAATAAAACACATTTTGAAAAATACATTGATTTCAATGGAATTTTATGCCGCAGTCACATTATTTGTCTTCTGTGTGTCTCTTCTTATCTAAATTACTTGCCGTAATTACTGAATAAGTCATTAAGTAAAGCCCTACTCACAAAAGCTGAACAAACCTTTCATTAATTTCATTATTTTTTTCAACAGCTATGGACTTAGCACCAGAATCAACAATTGCGCCATGAATGCATAAGAGGGGAAGAAAAATTATGGATCAATGATAGGCTTCAACTATGGTTTATAAAGCATTCTTGCTCATACGCAGGTAAATTTCTATCAAATTCTGTATAACGTGTTGAAATATTTATGTTCATTTTTCTTTATTTACATATTGCGACGTGGCAGTTAAAAATATTTTTGACGGCCAATTTTCTAGGTACACAATTTTCATTCCTTTTCTTTGTTTAGAATAAATCCCCATTCAACTGCTCAATGTGGAAAATAAGTAGCAATACTATGTATCTTTTCTACTAAAAAGATAAGAATAGAAAACATTGCTTAAAATTTTGTTTATTTAGACATTGTGTGTTGTTATATTTTGTAGGATTTTCATCGTTGGCCGCAGCCGAACAGTAGACATTCTTAAATCATCACAGGAAGTTAAAATAGAGGTACAAAGATTTGAAAACTTTTCGTTATTCTTAAAAACAGATTAAAGTACAAGAAAAAAGTGTTTCGCGAACAAATATCATGCAGGCCTAACAGTATAGGTAACATAACAGGAATTAAGTATTGTGCAACCGGAAGTCAGACTGTGACAGAGCTTGAAGCTAGATATTAAAACTTTGCTGGACTGTGATTGGATTATAATATCAAGACTGGATTATCAATGTATGTTTTCAAGTTTTTAAATGGATGTAGTTTAATAAAATAAAAATAAAATTTTCCACATGATGGATAATTTTTTTTGGTGATTTTTCAAACAAGGATGAAATTTTCATTAACACCGGAGAAAATTGAATGTAAACATCCGCCAGCTGAACTCGGCATTCAACAGCTCTCTCAAAAGGCGGTCAACATATGATTTGACACCACTTATTCAATGGGAAAAAGGTTACACCATTTAGAATTAATTTTATTTACATCAAACACTCTTCAGGAAAAGGTTGAAAGACTGAAAATAGTTGTTTGATTATAAAGGGGAAGCAATTACCATCATGTTCCCTATAGCCAAAATTATGTTTCTGTGTTTTCTTAACTCAAGCTTTTTATTTCCACTTGATTTGGTCTTATTTATTCATATCAAGTCTAATTGAGGTCCAGAGTCACACTATCACTTAGTATTTCTGTTTTTGGGCTCAAATAAAACACATTTTGAAAAATACATTGATTTCAATGGAATTTTATGCCGCAGTCACATTATTTGTCTTCTGTGTGTCTCTTCTTATCTAAATTACTTGCCGTAATTACTGAATAAGTCATTAAGTAAAGCCCTACTCACAAAAGCTGAACAAACCTTTCATTAATTTCATTATTTTTTTCAACAGCTATGGACTTAGCACCAGAATCAACAATTGCGCCATGAATGCATAAGAGGGGAAGAAAAATTATGGATCAATGATAGGCTTCAACTATGGTTTATAAAGCATTCTTGCTCATACGCAGGTAAATTTCTATCAAATTCTGTATAACGTGTTGAAATATTTATGTTCATTTTTCTTTATTTACATATTGCGACGTGGCAGTTAAAAATATTTTTGACGGCCAATTTTCTAGGTACACAATTTTCATTCCTTTTCTTTGTTTAGAATAAATCCCCATTCAACTGCTCAATGTGGAAAATAAGTAGCAATACTATGTATCTTTTCTACTAAAAAGATAAGAATAGAAAACATTGCTTAAAATTTTGTTTATTTAGACATTGTGTGTTGTTATATTTTGTAGGATTTTCATCGTTGGCCGCAGCCGAACAGTAGACATTCTTAAATCATCACAGGAAGTTAAAATAGAGGTACAAAGATTTGAAAACTTTTCGTTATTCTTAAAAACAGATTAAAGTACAAGAAAAAAGTGTTTCGCGAACAAATATCATGCAGGCCTAACAGTATAGGTAACATAACAGGAATTAAGTATTGTGCAACCGGAAGTCAGACTGTGACAGAGCTTGAAGCTAGATATTAAAACTTTGCTGGACTGTGATTGGATTATAATATCAAGACTGGATTATCAATGTATGTTTTCAAGTTTTTAAATGGATGTAGTTTAATAAAATAAAAATAAAATTTTCCACATGATGGATAATTTTTTTTGGTGATTTTTCAAACAAGGATGAAATTTTCATTAACACCGGAGAAAATTGAATGTAAACATCCGCCAGCTGAACTCGGCATTCAACAGCTCTCTCAAAAGGCGGTCAACATATGATTTGACACCACTTATTCAATGGGAAAAAGGTTACACCATTTAGAATTAATTTTATTTACATCAAACACTCTTCAGGAAAAGGTTGAAAGACTGAAAATAGTTGTTTGATTATAAAGGGGAAGCAATTACCATCATGTTCCCTATAGCCAAAATTATGTTTCTGTGTTTTCTTAACTCAAGCTTTTTATTTCCACTTGATTTGGTCTTATTTATTCATATCAAGTCTAATTGAGGTCCAGAGTCACACTATCACTTAGTATTTCTGTTTTTGGGCTCAAATAAAACACATTTTGAAAAATACATTGATTTCAATGGAATTTTATGCCGCAGTCACATTATTTGTCTTCTGTGTGTCTCTTCTTATCTAAATTACTTGCCGTAATTACTGAATAAGTCATTAAGTAAAGCCCTACTCACAAAAGCTGAACAAACCTTTCATTAATTTCATTATTTTTTTCAACAGCTATGGACTTAGCACCAGAATCAACAATTGCGCCATGAATGCATAAGAGGGGAAGAAAAATTATGGATCAATGATAGGCTTCAACTATGGTTTATAAAGCATTCTTGCTCATACGCAGGTAAATTTCTATCAAATTCTGTATAACGTGTTGAAATATTTATGTTCATTTTTCTTTATTTACATATTGCGACGTGGCAGTTAAAAATATTTTTGACGGCCAATTTTCTAGGTACACAATTTTCATTCCTTTTCTTTGTTTAGAATAAATCCCCATTCAACTGCTCAATGTGGAAAATAAGTAGCAATACTATGTATCTTTTCTACTAAAAAGATAAGAATAGAAAACATTGCTTAAAATTTTGTTTATTTAGACATTGTGTGTTGTTATATTTTGTAGGATTTTCATCGTTGGCCGCAGCCGAACAGTAGACATTCTTAAATCATCACAGGAAGTTAAAATAGAGGTACAAAGATTTGAAAACTTTTCGTTATTCTTAAAAACAGATTAAAGTACAAGAAAAAAGTGTTTCGCGAACAAATATCATGCAGGCCTAACAGTATAGGTAACATAACAGGAATTAAGTATTGTGCAACCGGAAGTCAGACTGTGACAGAGCTTGAAGCTAGATATTAAAACTTTGCTGGACTGTGATTGGATTATAATATCAAGACTGGATTATCAATGTATGTTTTCAAGTTTTTAAATGGATGTAGTTTAATAAAATAAAAATAAAATTTTCCACATGATGGATAATTTTTTTTGGTGATTTTTCAAACAAGGATGAAATTTTCATTAACACCGGAGAAAATTGAATGTAAACATCCGCCAGCTGAACTCGGCATTCAACAGCTCTCTCAAAAGGCGGTCAACATATGATTTGACACCACTTATTCAATGGGAAAAAGGTTACACCATTTAGAATTAATTTTATTTACATCAAACACTCTTCAGGAAAAGGTTGAAAGACTGAAAATAGTTGTTTGATTATAAAGGGGAAGCAATTACCATCATGTTCCCTATAGCCAAAATTATGTTTCTGTGTTTTCTTAACTCAAGCTTTTTATTTCCACTTGATTTGGTCTTATTTATTCATATCAAGTCTAATTGAGGTCCAGAGTCACACTATCACTTAGTATTTCTGTTTTTGGGCTCAAATAAAACACATTTTGAAAAATACATTGATTTCAATGGAATTTTATGCCGCAGTCACATTATTTGTCTTCTGTGTGTCTCTTCTTATCTAAATTACTTGCCGTAATTACTGAATAAGTCATTAAGTAAAGCCCTACTCACAAAAGCTGAACAAACCTTTCATTAATTTCATTATTTTTTTCAACAGCTATGGACTTAGCACCAGAATCAACAATTGCGCCATGAATGCATAAGAGGGGAAGAAAAATTATGGATCAATGATAGGCTTCAACTATGGTTTATAAAGCATTCTTGCTCATACGCAGGTAAATTTCTATCAAATTCTGTATAACGTGTTGAAATATTTATGTTCATTTTTCTTTATTTACATATTGCGACGTGGCAGTTAAAAATATTTTTGACGGCCAATTTTCTAGGTACACAATTTTCATTCCTTTTCTTTGTTTAGAATAAATCCCCATTCAACTGCTCAATGTGGAAAATAAGTAGCAATACTATGTATCTTTTCTACTAAAAAGATAAGAATAGAAAACATTGCTTAAAATTTTGTTTATTTAGACATTGTGTGTTGTTATATTTTGTAGGATTTTCATCGTTGGCCGCAGCCGAACAGTAGACATTCTTAAATCATCACAGGAAGTTAAAATAGAGGTACAAAGATTTGAAAACTTTTCGTTATTCTTAAAAACAGATTAAAGTACAAGAAAAAAGTGTTTCGCGAACAAATATCATGCAGGCCTAACAGTATAGGTAACATAACAGGAATTAAGTATTGTGCAACCGGAAGTCAGACTGTGACAGAGCTTGAAGCTAGATATTAAAACTTTGCTGGACTGTGATTGGATTATAATATCAAGACTGGATTATCAATGTATGTTTTCAAGTTTTTAAATGGATGTAGTTTAATAAAATAAAAATAAAATTTTCCACATGATGGATAATTTTTTTTGGTGATTTTTCAAACAAGGATGAAATTTTCATTAACACCGGAGAAAATTGAATGTAAACATCCGCCAGCTGAACTCGGCATTCAACAGCTCTCTCAAAAGGCGGTCAACATATGATTTGACACCACTTATTCAATGGGAAAAAGGTTACACCATTTAGAATTAATTTTATTTACATCAAACACTCTTCAGGAAAAGGTTGAAAGACTGAAAATAGTTGTTTGATTATAAAGGGGAAGCAATTACCATCATGTTCCCTATAGCCAAAATTATGTTTCTGTGTTTTCTTAACTCAAGCTTTTTATTTCCACTTGATTTGGTCTTATTTATTCATATCAAGTCTAATTGAGGTCCAGAGTCACACTATCACTTAGTATTTCTGTTTTTGGGCTCAAATAAAACACATTTTGAAAAATACATTGATTTCAATGGAATTTTATGCCGCAGTCACATTATTTGTCTTCTGTGTGTCTCTTCTTATCTAAATTACTTGCCGTAATTACTGAATAAGTCATTAAGTAAAGCCCTACTCACAAAAGCTGAACAAACCTTTCATTAATTTCATTATTTTTTTCAACAGCTATGGACTTAGCACCAGAATCAACAATTGCGCCATGAATGCATAAGAGGGGAAGAAAAATTATGGATCAATGATAGGCTTCAACTATGGTTTATAAAGCATTCTTGCTCATACGCAGGTAAATTTCTATCAAATTCTGTATAACGTGTTGAAATATTTATGTTCATTTTTCTTTATTTACATATTGCGACGTGGCAGTTAAAAATATTTTTGACGGCCAATTTTCTAGGTACACAATTTTCATTCCTTTTCTTTGTTTAGAATAAATCCCCATTCAACTGCTCAATGTGGAAAATAAGTAGCAATACTATGTATCTTTTCTACTAAAAAGATAAGAATAGAAAACATTGCTTAAAATTTTGTTTATTTAGACATTGTGTGTTGTTATATTTTGTAGGATTTTCATCGTTGGCCGCAGCCGAACAGTAGACATTCTTAAATCATCACAGGAAGTTAAAATAGAGGTACAAAGATTTGAAAACTTTTCGTTATTCTTAAAAACAGATTAAAGTACAAGAAAAAAGTGTTTCGCGAACAAATATCATGCAGGCCTAACAGTATAGGTAACATAACAGGAATTAAGTATTGTGCAACCGGAAGTCAGACTGTGACAGAGCTTGAAGCTAGATATTAAAACTTTGCTGGACTGTGATTGGATTATAATATCAAGACTGGATTATCAATGTATGTTTTCAAGTTTTTAAATGGATGTAGTTTAATAAAATAAAAATAAAATTTTCCACATGATGGATAATTTTTTTTGGTGATTTTTCAAACAAGGATGAAATTTTCATTAACACCGGAGAAAATTGAATGTAAACATCCGCCAGCTGAACTCGGCATTCAACAGCTCTCTCAAAAGGCGGTCAACATATGATTTGACACCACTTATTCAATGGGAAAAAGGTTACACCATTTAGAATTAATTTTATTTACATCAAACACTCTTCAGGAAAAGGTTGAAAGACTGAAAATAGTTGTTTGATTATAAAGGGGAAGCAATTACCATCATGTTCCCTATAGCCAAAATTATGTTTCTGTGTTTTCTTAACTCAAGCTTTTTATTTCCACTTGATTTGGTCTTATTTATTCATATCAAGTCTAATTGAGGTCCAGAGTCACACTATCACTTAGTATTTCTGTTTTTGGGCTCAAATAAAACGCATTTTGAAAAATACATTGATTTCAATGGAATTTTATGCCGCAGTCACATTATTTGTCTTCTGTGTGTCTCTTCTTATCTAAATTACTTGCCGTAATTACTGAATAAGTCATTAAGTAAAGCCCTACTCACAAAAGCTGAACAAACCTTTCATTAATTTCATTATTTTTTTCAACAGCTATGGACTTAGCACCAGAATCAACAATTGCGCCATGAATGCATAAGAGGGGAAGAAAAATTATGGATCAATGATAGGCTTCAACTATGGTTTATAAAGCATTCTTGCTCATACGCAGGTAAATTTCTATCAAATTCTGTATAACGTGTTGAAATATTTATGTTCATTTTTCTTTATTTACATATTGCGACGTGGCAGTTAAAAATATTTTTGACGGCCAATTTTCTAGGTACACAATTTTCATTCCTTTTCTTTGTTTAGAATAAATCCCCATTCAACTGCTCAATGTGGAAAATAAGTAGCAATACTATGTATCTTTTCTACTAAAAAGATAAGAATAGAAAACATTGCTTAAAATTTTGTTTATTTAGACATTGTGTGTTGTTATATTTTGTAGGATTTTCATCGTTGGCCGCAGCCGAACAGTAGACATTCTTAAATCATCACAGGAAGTTAAAATAGAGGTACAAAGATTTGAAAACTTTTCGTTATTCTTAAAAACAGATTAAAGTACAAGAAAAAAGTGTTTCGCGAACAAATATCATGCAGGCCTAACAGTATAGGTAACATAACAGGAATTAAGTATTGTGCAACCGGAAGTCAGACTGTGACAGAGCTTGAAGCTAGATATTAAAACTTTGCTGGACTGTGATTGGATTATAATATCAAGACTGGATTATCAATGTATGTTTTCAAGTTTTTAAATGGATGTAGTTTAATAAAATAAAAATAAAATTTTCCACATGATGGATAATTTTTTTTGGTGATTTTTCAAACAAGGATGAAATTTTCATTAACACCGGAGAAAATTGAATGTAAACATCCGCCAGCTGAACTCGGCATTCAACAGCTCTCTCAAAAGGCGGTCAACATATGATTTGACACCACTTATTCAATGGGAAAAAGGTTACACCATTTAGAATTAATTTTATTTACATCAAACACTCTTCAGGAAAAGGTTGAAAGACTGAAAATAGTTGTTTGATTATAAAGGGGAAGCAATTACCATCATGTTCCCTATAGCCAAAATTATGTTTCTGTGTTTTCTTAACTCAAGCTTTTTATTTCCACTTGATTTGGTCTTATTTATTCATATCAAGTCTAATTGAGGTCCAGAGTCACACTATCACTTAGTATTTCTGTTTTTGGGCTCAAATAAAACACATTTTGAAAAATACATTGATTTCAATGGAATTTTATGCCGCAGTCACATTATTTGTCTTCTGTGTGTCTCTTCTTATCTAAATTACTTGCCGTAATTACTGAATAAGTCATTAAGTAAAGCCCTACTCACAAAAGCTGAACAAACCTTTCATTAATTTCATTATTTTTTTCAACAGCTATGGACTTAGCACCAGAATCAACAATTGCGCCATGAATGCATAAGAGGGGAAGAAAAATTATGGATCAATGATAGGCTTCAACTATGGTTTATAAAGCATTCTTGCTCATACGCAGGTAAATTTCTATCAAATTCTGTATAACGTGTTGAAATATTTATGTTCATTTTTCTTTATTTACATATTGCGACGTGGCAGTTAAAAATATTTTTGACGGCCAATTTTCTAGGTACACAATTTTCATTCCTTTTCTTTGTTTAGAATAAATCCCCATTCAACTGCTCAATGTGGAAAATAAGTAGCAATACTATGTATCTTTTCTACTAAAAAGATAAGAATAGAAAACATTGCTTAAAATTTTGTTTATTTAGACATTGTGTGTTGTTATATTTTGTAGGATTTTCATCGTTGGCCGCAGCCGAACAGTAGACATTCTTAAATCATCACAGGAAGTTAAAATAGAGGTACAAAGATTTGAAAACTTTTCGTTATTCTTAAAAACAGATTAAAGTACAAGAAAAAAGTGTTTCGCGAACAAATATCATGCAGGCCTAACAGTATAGGTAACATAACAGGAATTAAGTATTGTGCAACCGGAAGTCAGACTGTGACAGAGCTTGAAGCTAGATATTAAAACTTTGCTGGACTGTGATTGGATTATAATATCAAGACTGGATTATCAATGTATGTTTTCAAGTTTTTAAATGGATGTAGTTTAATAAAATAAAAATAAAATTTTCCACATGATGGATAATTTTTTTTGGTGATTTTTCAAACAAGGATGAAATTTTCATTAACACCGGAGAAAATTGAATGTAAACATCCGCCAGCTGAACTCGGCATTCAACAGCTCTCTCAAAAGGCGGTCAACATATGATTTGACACCACTTATTCAATGGGAAAAAGGTTACACCATTTAGAATTAATTTTATTTACATCAAACACTCTTCAGGAAAAGGTTGAAAGACTGAAAATAGTTGTTTGATTATAAAGGGGAAGCAATTACCATCATGTTCCCTATAGCCAAAATTATGTTTCTGTGTTTTCTTAACTCAAGCTTTTTATTTCCACTTGATTTGGTCTTATTTATTCATATCAAGTCTAATTGAGGTCCAGAGTCACACTATCACTTAGTATTTCTGTTTTTGGGCTCAAATAAAACGCATTTTGAAAAATACATTGATTTCAATGGAATTTTATGCCGCAGTCACATTATTTGTCTTCTGTGTGTCTCTTCTTATCTAAATTACTTGCCGTAATTACTGAATAAGTCATTAAGTAAAGCCCTACTCACAAAAGCTGAACAAACCTTTCATTAATTTCATTATTTTTTTCAACAGCTATGGACTTAGCACCAGAATCAACAATTGCGCCATGAATGCATAAGAGGGGAAGAAAAATTATGGATCAATGATAGGCTTCAACTATGGTTTATAAAGCATTCTTGCTCATACGCAGGTAAATTTCTATCAAATTCTGTATAACGTGTTGAAATATTTATGTTCATTTTTCTTTATTTACATATTGCGACGTGGCAGTTAAAAATATTTTTGACGGCCAATTTTCTAGGTACACAATTTTCATTCCTTTTCTTTGTTTAGAATAAATCCCCATTCAACTGCTCAATGTGGAAAATAAGTAGCAATACTATGTATCTTTTCTACTAAAAAGATAAGAATAGAAAACATTGCTTAAAATTTTGTTTATTTAGACATTGTGTGTTGTTATATTTTGTAGGATTTTCATCGTTGGCCGCAGCCGAACAGTAGACATTCTTAAATCATCACAGGAAGTTAAAATAGAGGTACAAAGATTTGAAAACTTTTCGTTATTCTTAAAAACAGATTAAAGTACAAGAAAAAAGTGTTTCGCGAACAAATATCATGCAGGCCTAACAGTATAGGTAACATAACAGGAATTAAGTATTGTGCAACCGGAAGTCAGACTGTGACAGAGCTTGAAGCTAGATATTAAAACTTTGCTGGACTGTGATTGGATTATAATATCAAGACTGGATTATCAATGTATGTTTTCAAGTTTTTAAATGGATGTAGTTTAATAAAATAAAAATAAAATTTTCCACATGATGGATAATTTTTTTTGGTGATTTTTCAAACAAGGATGAAATTTTCATTAACACCGGAGAAAATTGAATGTAAACATCCGCCAGCTGAACTCGGCATTCAACAGCTCTCTCAAAAGGCGGTCAACATATGATTTGACACCACTTATTCAATGGGAAAAAGGTTACACCATTTAGAATTAATTTTATTTACATCAAACACTCTTCAGGAAAAGGTTGAAAGACTGAAAATAGTTGTTTGATTATAAAGGGGAAGCAATTACCATCATGTTCCCTATAGCCAAAATTATGTTTCTGTGTTTTCTTAACTCAAGCTTTTTATTTCCACTTGATTTGGTCTTATTTATTCATATCAAGTCTAATTGAGGTCCAGAGTCACACTATCACTTAGTATTTCTGTTTTTGGGCTCAAATAAAACACATTTTGAAAAATACATTGATTTCAATGGAATTTTATGCCGCAGTCACATTATTTGTCTTCTGTGTGTCTCTTCTTATCTAAATTACTTGCCGTAATTACTGAATAAGTCATTAAGTAAAGCCCTACTCACAAAAGCTGAACAAACCTTTCATTAATTTCATTATTTTTTTCAACAGCTATGGACTTAGCACCAGAATCAACAATTGCGCCATGAATGCATAAGAGGGGAAGAAAAATTATGGATCAATGATAGGCTTCAACTATGGTTTATAAAGCATTCTTGCTCATACGCAGGTAAATTTCTATCAAATTCTGTATAACGTGTTGAAATATTTATGTTCATTTTTCTTTATTTACATATTGCGACGTGGCAGTTAAAAATATTTTTGACGGCCAATTTTCTAGGTACACAATTTTCATTCCTTTTCTTTGTTTAGAATAAATCCCCATTCAACTGCTCAATGTGGAAAATAAGTAGCAATACTATGTATCTTTTCTACTAAAAAGATAAGAATAGAAAACATTGCTTAAAATTTTGTTTATTTAGACATTGTGTGTTGTTATATTTTGTAGGATTTTCATCGTTGGCCGCAGCCGAACAGTAGACATTCTTAAATCATCACAGGAAGTTAAAATAGAGGTACAAAGATTTGAAAACTTTTCGTTATTCTTAAAAACAGATTAAAGTACAAGAAAAAAGTGTTTCGCGAACAAATATCATGCAGGCCTAACAGTATAGGTAACATAACAGGAATTAAGTATTGTGCAACCGGAAGTCAGACTGTGACAGAGCTTGAAGCTAGATATTAAAACTTTGCTGGACTGTGATTGGATTATAATATCAAGACTGGATTATCAATGTATGTTTTCAAGTTTTTAAATGGATGTAGTTTAATAAAATAAAAATAAAATTTTCCACATGATGGATAATTTTTTTTGGTGATTTTTCAAACAAGGATGAAATTTTCATTAACACCGGAGAAAATTGAATGTAAACATCCGCCAGCTGAACTCGGCATTCAACAGCTCTCTCAAAAGGCGGTCAACATATGATTTGACACCACTTATTCAATGGGAAAAAGGTTACACCATTTAGAATTAATTTTATTTACATCAAACACTCTTCAGGAAAAGGTTGAAAGACTGAAAATAGTTGTTTGATTATAAAGGGGAAGCAATTACCATCATGTTCCCTATAGCCAAAATTATGTTTCTGTGTTTTCTTAACTCAAGCTTTTTATTTCCACTTGATTTGGTCTTATTTATTCATATCAAGTCTAATTGAGGTCCAGAGTCACACTATCACTTAGTATTTCTGTTTTTGGGCTCAAATAAAACACATTTTGAAAAATACATTGATTTCAATGGAATTTTATGCCGCAGTCACATTATTTGTCTTCTGTGTGTCTCTTCTTATCTAAATTACTTGCCGTAATTACTGAATAAGTCATTAAGTAAAGCCCTACTCACAAAAGCTGAACAAACCTTTCATTAATTTCATTATTTTTTTCAACAGCTATGGACTTAGCACCAGAATCAACAATTGCGCCATGAATGCATAAGAGGGGAAGAAAAATTATGGATCAATGATAGGCTTCAACTATGGTTTATAAAGCATTCTTGCTCATACGCAGGTAAATTTCTATCAAATTCTGTATAACGTGTTGAAATATTTATGTTCATTTTTCTTTATTTACATATTGCGACGTGGCAGTTAAAAATATTTTTGACGGCCAATTTTCTAGGTACACAATTTTCATTCCTTTTCTTTGTTTAGAATAAATCCCCATTCAACTGCTCAATGTGGAAAATAAGTAGCAATACTATGTATCTTTTCTACTAAAAAGATAAGAATAGAAAACATTGCTTAAAATTTTGTTTATTTAGACATTGTGTGTTGTTATATTTTGTAGGATTTTCATCGTTGGCCGCAGCCGAACAGTAGACATTCTTAAATCATCACAGGAAGTTAAAATAGAGGTACAAAGATTTGAAAACTTTTCGTTATTCTTAAAAACAGATTAAAGTACAAGAAAAAAGTGTTTCGCGAACAAATATCATGCAGGCCTAACAGTATAGGTAACATAACAGGAATTAAGTATTGTGCAACCGGAAGTCAGACTGTGACAGAGCTTGAAGCTAGATATTAAAACTTTGCTGGACTGTGATTGGATTATAATATCAAGACTGGATTATCAATGTATGTTTTCAAGTTTTTAAATGGATGTAGTTTAATAAAATAAAAATAAAATTTTCCACATGATGGATAATTTTTTTTGGTGATTTTTCAAACAAGGATGAAATTTTCATTAACACCGGAGAAAATTGAATGTAAACATCCGCCAGCTGAACTCGGCATTCAACAGCTCTCTCAAAAGGCGGTCAACATATGATTTGACACCACTTATTCAATGGGAAAAAGGTTACACCATTTAGAATTAATTTTATTTACATCAAACACTCTTCAGGAAAAGGTTGAAAGACTGAAAATAGTTGTTTGATTATAAAGGGGAAGCAATTACCATCATGTTCCCTATAGCCAAAATTATGTTTCTGTGTTTTCTTAACTCAAGCTTTTTATTTCCACTTGATTTGGTCTTATTTATTCATATCAAGTCTAATTGAGGTCCAGAGTCACACTATCACTTAGTATTTCTGTTTTTGGGCTCAAATAAAACACATTTTGAAAAATACATTGATTTCAATGGAATTTTATGCCGCAGTCACATTATTTGTCTTCTGTGTGTCTCTTCTTATCTAAATTACTTGCCGTAATTACTGAATAAGTCATTAAGTAAAGCCCTACTCACAAAAGCTGAACAAACCTTTCATTAATTTCATTATTTTTTTCAACAGCTATGGACTTAGCACCAGAATCAACAATTGCGCCATGAATGCATAAGAGGGGAAGAAAAATTATGGATCAATGATAGGCTTCAACTATGGTTTATAAAGCATTCTTGCTCATACGCAGGTAAATTTCTATCAAATTCTGTATAACGTGTTGAAATATTTATGTTCATTTTTCTTTATTTACATATTGCGACGTGGCAGTTAAAAATATTTTTGACGGCCAATTTTCTAGGTACACAATTTTCATTCCTTTTCTTTGTTTAGAATAAATCCCCATTCAACTGCTCAATGTGGAAAATAAGTAGCAATACTATGTATCTTTTCTACTAAAAAGATAAGAATAGAAAACATTGCTTAAAATTTTGTTTATTTAGACATTGTGTGTTGTTATATTTTGTAGGATTTTCATCGTTGGCCGCAGCCGAACAGTAGACATTCTTAAATCATCACAGGAAGTTAAAATAGAGGTACAAAGATTTGAAAACTTTTCGTTATTCTTAAAAACAGATTAAAGTACAAGAAAAAAGTGTTTCGCGAACAAATATCATGCAGGCCTAACAGTATAGGTAACATAACAGGAATTAAGTATTGTGCAACCGGAAGTCAGACTGTGACAGAGCTTGAAGCTAGATATTAAAACTTTGCTGGACTGTGATTGGATTATAATATCAAGACTGGATTATCAATGTATGTTTTCAAGTTTTTAAATGGATGTAGTTTAATAAAATAAAAATAAAATTTTCCACATGATGGATAATTTTTTTTGGTGATTTTTCAAACAAGGATGAAATTTTCATTAACACCGGAGAAAATTGAATGTAAACATCCGCCAGCTGAACTCGGCATTCAACAGCTCTCTCAAAAGGCGGTCAACATATGATTTGACACCACTTATTCAATGGGAAAAAGGTTACACCATTTAGAATTAATTTTATTTACATCAAACACTCTTCAGGAAAAGGTTGAAAGACTGAAAATAGTTGTTTGATTATAAAGGGGAAGCAATTACCATCATGTTCCCTATAGCCAAAATTATGTTTCTGTGTTTTCTTAACTCAAGCTTTTTATTTCCACTTGATTTGGTCTTATTTATTCATATCAAGTCTAATTGAGGTCCAGAGTCACACTATCACTTAGTATTTCTGTTTTTGGGCTCAAATAAAACACATTTTGAAAAATACATTGATTTCAATGGAATTTTATGCCGCAGTCACATTATTTGTCTTCTGTGTGTCTCTTCTTATCTAAATTACTTGCCGTAATTACTGAATAAGTCATTAAGTAAAGCCCTACTCACAAAAGCTGAACAAACCTTTCATTAATTTCATTATTTTTTTCAACAGCTATGGACTTAGCACCAGAATCAACAATTGCGCCATGAATGCATAAGAGGGGAAGAAAAATTATGGATCAATGATAGGCTTCAACTATGGTTTATAAAGCATTCTTGCTCATACGCAGGTAAATTTCTATCAAATTCTGTATAACGTGTTGAAATATTTATGTTCATTTTTCTTTATTTACATATTGCGACGTGGCAGTTAAAAATATTTTTGACGGCCAATTTTCTAGGTACACAATTTTCATTCCTTTTCTTTGTTTAGAATAAATCCCCATTCAACTGCTCAATGTGGAAAATAAGTAGCAATACTATGTATCTTTTCTACTAAAAAGATAAGAATAGAAAACATTGCTTAAAATTTTGTTTATTTAGACATTGTGTGTTGTTATATTTTGTAGGATTTTCATCGTTGGCCGCAGCCGAACAGTAGACATTCTTAAATCATCACAGGAAGTTAAAATAGAGGTACAAAGATTTGAAAACTTTTCGTTATTCTTAAAAACAGATTAAAGTACAAGAAAAAAGTGTTTCGCGAACAAATATCATGCAGGCCTAACAGTATAGGTAACATAACAGGAATTAAGTATTGTGCAACCGGAAGTCAGACTGTGACAGAGCTTGAAGCTAGATATTAAAACTTTGCTGGACTGTGATTGGATTATAATATCAAGACTGGATTATCAATGTATGTTTTCAAGTTTTTAAATGGATGTAGTTTAATAAAATAAAAATAAAATTTTCCACATGATGGATAATTTTTTTTGGTGATTTTTCAAACAAGGATGAAATTTTCATTAACACCGGAGAAAATTGAATGTAAACATCCGCCAGCTGAACTCGGCATTCAACAGCTCTCTCAAAAGGCGGTCAACATATGATTTGACACCACTTATTCAATGGGAAAAAGGTTACACCATTTAGAATTAATTTTATTTACATCAAACACTCTTCAGGAAAAGGTTGAAAGACTGAAAATAGTTGTTTGATTATAAAGGGGAAGCAATTACCATCATGTTCCCTATAGCCAAAATTATGTTTCTGTGTTTTCTTAACTCAAGCTTTTTATTTCCACTTGATTTGGTCTTATTTATTCATATCAAGTCTAATTGAGGTCCAGAGTCACACTATCACTTAGTATTTCTGTTTTTGGGCTCAAATAAAACACATTTTGAAAAATACATTGATTTCAATGGAATTTTATGCCGCAGTCACATTATTTGTCTTCTGTGTGTCTCTTCTTATCTAAATTACTTGCCGTAATTACTGAATAAGTCATTAAGTAAAGCCCTACTCACAAAAGCTGAACAAACCTTTCATTAATTTCATTATTTTTTTCAACAGCTATGGACTTAGCACCAGAATCAACAATTGCGCCATGAATGCATAAGAGGGGAAGAAAAATTATGGATCAATGATAGGCTTCAACTATGGTTTATAAAGCATTCTTGCTCATACGCAGGTAAATTTCTATCAAATTCTGTATAACGTGTTGAAATATTTATGTTCATTTTTCTTTATTTACATATTGCGACGTGGCAGTTAAAAATATTTTTGACGGCCAATTTTCTAGGTACACAATTTTCATTCCTTTTCTTTGTTTAGAATAAATCCCCATTCAACTGCTCAATGTGGAAAATAAGTAGCAATACTATGTATCTTTTCTACTAAAAAGATAAGAATAGAAAACATTGCTTAAAATTTTGTTTATTTAGACATTGTGTGTTGTTATATTTTGTAGGATTTTCATCGTTGGCCGCAGCCGAACAGTAGACATTCTTAAATCATCACAGGAAGTTAAAATAGAGGTACAAAGATTTGAAAACTTTTCGTTATTCTTAAAAACAGATTAAAGTACAAGAAAAAAGTGTTTCGCGAACAAATATCATGCAGGCCTAACAGTATAGCCAAAATTATGTTTCTGTGTTTTCTTAACTCAAGCTTTTTATTTCCACTTGATTTGGTCTTATTTATTCATATCAAGTCTAATTGAGGTCCAGAGTCACACTATCACTTAGTATTTCTGTTTTTGGGCTCAAATAAAACACATTTTGAAAAATACATTGATTTCAATGGAATTTTATGCCGCAGTCACATTATTTGTCTTCTGTGTGTCTCTTCTTATCTAAATTACTTGCCGTAATTACTGAATAAGTCATTAAGTAAAGCCCTACTCACAAAAGCTGAACAAACCTTTCATTAATTTCATTATTTTTTTCAACAGCTATGGACTTAGCACCAGAATCAACAATTGCGCCATGAATGCATAAGAGGGGAAGAAAAATTATGGATCAATGATAGGCTTCAACTATGGTTTATAAAGCATTCTTGCTCATACGCAGGTAAATTTCTATCAAATTCTGTATAACGTGTTGAAATATTTATGTTCATTTTTCTTTATTTACATATTGCGACGTGGCAGTTAAAAATATTTTTGACGGCCAATTTTCTAGGTACACAATTTTCATTCCTTTTCTTTGTTTAGAATAAATCCCCATTCAACTGCTCAATGTGGAAAATAAGTAGCAATACTATGTATCTTTTCTACTAAAAAGATAAGAATAGAAAACATTGCTTAAAATTTTGTTTATTTAGACATTGTGTGTTGTTATATTTTGTAGGATTTTCATCGTTGGCCGCAGCCGAACAGTAGACATTCTTAAATCATCACAGGAAGTTAAAATAGAGGTACAAAGATTTGAAAACTTTTCGTTATTCTTAAAAACAGATTAAAGTACAAGAAAAAAGTGTTTCGCGAACAAATATCATGCAGGCCTAACAGTATAGGTAACATAACAGGAATTAAGTATTGTGCAACCGGAAGTCAGACTGTGACAGAGCTTGAAGCTAGATATTAAAACTTTGCTGGACTGTGATTGGATTATAATATCAAGACTGGATTATCAATGTATGTTTTCAAGTTTTTAAATGGATGTAGTTTAATAAAATAAAAATAAAATTTTCCACATGATGGATAATTTTTTTTGGTGATTTTTCAAACAAGGATGAAATTTTCATTAACACCGGAGAAAATTGAATGTAAACATCCGCCAGCTGAACTCGGCATTCAACAGCTCTCTCAAAAGGCGGTCAACATATGATTTGACACCACTTATTCAATGGGAAAAAGGTTACACCATTTAGAATTAATTTTATTTACATCAAACACTCTTCAGGAAAAGGTTGAAAGACTGAAAATAGTTGTTTGATTATAAAGGGGAAGCAATTACCATCATGTTCCCTATAGCCAAAATTATGTTTCTGTGTTTTCTTAACTCAAGCTTTTTATTTCCACTTGATTTGGTCTTATTTATTCATATCAAGTCTAATTGAGGTCCAGAGTCACACTATCACTTAGTATTTCTGTTTTTGGGCTCAAATAAAACACATTTTGAAAAATACATTGATTTCAATGGAATTTTATGCCGCAGTCACATTATTTGTCTTCTGTGTGTCTCTTCTTATCTAAATTACTTGCCGTAATTACTGAATAAGTCATTAAGTAAAGCCCTACTCACAAAAGCTGAACAAACCTTTCATTAATTTCATTATTTTTTTCAACAGCTATGGACTTAGCACCAGAATCAACAATTGCGCCATGAATGCATAAGAGGGGAAGAAAAATTATGGATCAATGATAGGCT
>CAXARO010000108.1:0-77556 GCA_963971305.1 Arcuatula senhousia | reverse complement strand
TAGGCTTTATTTGTTTTGAAGTCGTCCAATTATAAGATCATTTCCAATATAATTAATTCTAAGTAACAAACATGAAAAATCAAAAGCCCCAAATCAATAATTAACAAGGAAAATTGGTTGGATTAAAATGATGTGAGAGAATTATTTTATACATGTGTCTAACAAGTATGACTACTTTTTTGATTGTTTTAACTGCAAAGTAGCGACGATATCGTAGCTAAAGGGAAAGTGGTCCTGGTGCTCTTAATTAAGCGGTGATTGAAAAAAACTAAAATAAAACTAGAAAATTGGCGACATATTGTAGAATGGCTATGCACTGATTGAAAATGATATACAAACTGAAGTTGCTCGAATATTTAAGGCACAAGTGTGTAGATACGATACATAAAGAAGATTTAAATATTCCTAAACAATTCACTAATAATCCAATGATTTTCTTTCTTTTTATGGACATTATTGCTTTCTTACGAGATTTGACACGTCAAATTAATCACTAGTATCGAGACAGGTGTGCTATAGCAAGCAGGTACTGGTTACTCTTTCGGAGCACCTGATTTCACTCTCGTTACGGCTATAATTCGTGTTAATGATTGCTATTCAGTTGTTTTGTGCTTTTTGTTGCCTGTTTCTTCTGCTGTTCTCGTTTGTGTTTACTAGTTTGGTCTTTGACATTTAGGACTTCTGACACTCGAAAGCCCGTCTGGTACCCTGCCTTTATTTTGCGTTACTGAGTAGGTCCTAGAAAGAGAGTAAGCACCAGCTCAGTTTTACATGTAATATATATTTTGTTGTCCAGACTAAACTAAAAGTTGCTCTTCGTAGTAAAACATGCATTCTCCATCTTTCAAATGTTTTCTCTGTCCGATATAATTTTTAAAACTTTACTATGTTTATAAATAGATGAACATATAAACATATCATTCTATTCTTTTATTAAGGAAACAAATATCACAACAAATTCATATTGCACATAGATATAACATGTATTATTGGTTATAATTTTCAACATATTCCTGTCGTTTGTGTGTGATCACAAAATGAAAATCCTGGTGAGTCAGTCATGCATCCAAGAGGTCGAGTAAAGTATTGTGAATCGGTCTCACGGTAACCAAATTCTATGTTAAAGTTGCACATTTCTGAACGCAATCTAAATCGAAAATGAAACCGAATCTATTTTCATTTTTTCATCCCAATATTTGAATTAAAATTCATATGATATAAAAATAAATATTTTGTCCCTACATGTTTGCTTTTTTTTTATTCTACATAAGGTTTTTAGTGTTCAAGCTTCATTTTTAGGATTGTTTTTCATCTCAATATTCGAATTAAAATTCATATGATATAAAAATAAATATTTTGTCCCTACATGTTTGCTTTTTTTTACTCTACATAAGGTTTTGGATGTTCAAGCTTCATTTTATTGATTGTTTTTGTGAGTCTACGTTGTTACCACATATATACGAAGGTTAGAATAAACAAAATAATGCGTAAACAGATATCTACACCAAAACTAGCTTTTAGATTTTAAGAATTTGCCATTTTTTGTTCCCAATTAGTCTTTGACACTCAAGTAATAATTGATCATATAGAGCTATATACTGTGGTTTTATTATAATTCGTGGGGTATCAATTTTCGTGGTTTCCGTGGGTGGCTTATACCCATGAAATTAGTTTCTCAACGAAAAGGAGATCTTACATTGATCTGAATGCTTCAGACTGCAGAACCACGAATTTAAGAATCCACGAACTTATCAATTTTCATCAAACCACGAAAATATGTTCTCACGAATATAAATGAATCCACAGTTATTATTTGGCTTTGTCTTAATCAAACTTACCCAAAATCAATGTTCCTATCTTGATCATTTATGTATAGACATCTAGCAGTCTATGGAAAAAATGTATCGTTGTACAAATGAAAACCTTTAACAGGTTGGGCACAACCCACATCCCCCTCCAAAAAATGGGGAGTAATAGTAACTGCTCCTCAAATGAGTAACAATCTTAAGATTACAATCATAAAAAGGATGAAACAAAATGTCTATATCATGTATAATAAAAAGATACCTGTAAACATATTTTGCTGGAATGCAATGGCATGATGATGAAGTTCACATTGAATAAATCTACATTTCAAAAGCCATAGATTCTTACACATGTGGAAAAAAACATACTTCATTTTAAAATGTTGTTTCAATTGTCATAAAGATGTGTCATCTTTTCAAAAACTAAAATTGTTATCATTGTGAAAGTGTAATATTGTCTAGAAAAATAATATTTGCCTTACATATTTTTTCTTGATAATGTTAATACATTGAACTATTGAATGAGATGTAAATTAAGAAAACCTTTTTCAAACTTGACTTCTTTGAATTTAACATTATGATAAATAAACGGAAAGCCTGGTCAAAAGAAAGGACGCATTCCGAAACTTCACACTTACGATAAATATTCGTTTTTCAGGTTGCGCAAAAAAACACAATTAAAAGAAAGATTATTTACAGAGTTACAATAAGAAATTAGTTGGATGGAAGACTCAATAAAATAAATCATCCTTAAGATTTAGACACAAGGAATGATATCCTTCAGAGAAATAAAATGGTACAAATTAAAGTTTTCATAACACCTGTTATGACCATGTGAACACCATAATATTAAATCTTTATGATTAAAACAAAAGAAAGTAAGACTTGAATTGTGATAGAAAAACACACAAAAAATGATGTAAGTCTATACATACCAAAATGTCACCAGTTTTAATTTCTAGTGGTCCACCAGGAATCATATACGTTTCCTAAAAGGATCAAACTATTTTTATTCATTAGCTGATCTTTTTTCATCCATACTAGAGACTGATAGTTTTTAATTGCAGTGACTGGTCTATAGATAAGTTGATAAATACTTGCTACATTTTTTTTCTAATTTTTGCCTCTCGTGTAAATGAACATAGTATAAGTGTGTACAAAACAGTGCAATAAGCATTGGTATTGAGCGGTTTTATCTTAAAAAAATAACAATTATTCTGAGTGTAACTGTATAATATGTCCATATGTAATACCGAGTGAATTCGGAGCGACGAAAGCCATTTGAATTTTTAAGGATGTTCGCTGGTCACTTTAACAACAACAAGGAATCTAAATTCATATAATTGATGAATACACCAAAGGTCTAGTTTGTTTTAGTTTAAAACATATGAAATAATAACAAGAAATTAATGAAACCTTGTAAATTGACTCTAAATGATCCAAAAAACCTTATTTTGAAAAGAAATTAGGGGGTTGCTGGGCAAAAACAAATATCCCTATTTTAATTGTAAAATCTAGAGGATTCCGAAAATCTGACAGAAATCTGAAAAATTGACCAGCGATTATCCTTAATGTGCATTTTGTTGATAAAATTCTAAAATGTTTAACCTTTGGTTGATCCTTTGATAATTGACTTCCTATTAGCTTCCAAGTACCATTACGAACAATGTACCCCTCAACCAGTAAACCTTTAATATGAATAAAGATAATAACAAAACTACCGAACTTGAATGATCAATCTCATAGTCCAGAGAAAATGACAAAAACGAATCAGTCACACCGGAGAATGGGTGGATCGCAATGGTCCTGACTTTGTACAGGCATTTCAAACGAAATTGTGGGTTAAACCAGGTTTTATGGCGCCAAACCTCCCTCTTCCATTGCGATCTTATAAAATCTTAAAGTTTTAACTTGTTTCGGTCATTAGAAACCTTGACACTGATTTAAATGTTTCAAATCACATAAAGAAGTGAGAACGGTTAGTTATTTTTGCTTTGTGCAAATATAGAGCTTCCAGAAATATAGTGTTATTTTTCTAGATTTTTATGGTGCTAATGATGAAAATCAATTAAATAATTCAATATTAAATCAAAGAAACGAACTTATTTAACAAATAATCTTAACCAAAGGATTACAACAAGGAAATGAGTAATTTAATGATAAAAGGCAAAATGAAATCATGAGAATATTATCTTGCTTTATTTATATTTCACCATTACTGGGGTATAAAGAGATTAAAAAGTAAAACGTTTTGGTATAAATATTCCTTACCATTATGATGTGTATGAAGGTAATACCTATAAGCCATAACTGGAGGTTTGTTCCATGGGCAGGCAATATCAGTAAAGAAACCTATAAATGAATGAGATAAGCATTTTTTACAAATCAAATTAATGTTGACAGTATTTTAGAGTTAATGTTTTAGTGTATTTTTTTCTAGAAATTATTGGTGTTTCCGCTCAAGATATGGTTGTAAACTGATATTTTATACGGCTATGATTGACCTTTAAGAAATGTTTGAAATCATGGTCTCTGTGGTTTGTTACATTTGTTTTCTATTTTAACATTAAAGCAGAATATTTAAGAAACCGTTACATATATTTTTGGGTATCAATACAAAAATGAAGTTTATTTGTAGATGTTTATAGACGATAAAAACATCTGTACCATGTGGACGATTCGCCGGAATAAAACCTGAGTTCAGGAGAAGATAGGACTGATAAAACAACTTCCCTCTGAAATTAAAAGAAGAAAACAAACACTTATAATACTTTTATCTTGGTGTAACATTTTTTTGGTATTTATTTTGATAATGTGTGTATAATGTTTTATTGCATTCACAATGAATTGACCATTGGCAGCGCTATGGGATTCCTATAGCAAGCAAGAATTGCTTACACTTCCAGAGCACCTGAGTTAACTCTCGTTACGACATGAGTCAGCGTTTTTAATTTCTGTTCAGTTGATGTTTTTTGTGTTTCTTCGTGATGTTTTCGTTTATGCCTACATGTTTTGTCGGTGTCCTTTTGGACTTTTGACACTCAAATGATCCATTGGTGCTTCCTTCATCAAAATATTTTTGTTCTAAAACCTATGCTTCCAAATAGTTTTCCACTAAAATAATTTTTAGGAAAAATCAAAGGCTTCCTTCAATTAAAATGGTTTGTCCCTTTATAATTTGTGTGATACATTCAGTTTAAATGCTAGGTGTTTCGATAGTCAGAATATTCGAATACTACCACCGGTTTACTTTCCAATCAAAAAACCAAAAACTTTTCTTTGCTCATGCTGCTTTATTTAGACAAACTATTTATCATTTATCTGATCTTTGGACACGTGTTTTAAATGTCAAAAAAACTTACGGAATATCTGTCAATGACAGTGTTACATTTGCTGCTGATATAGACGGATCTTTAAAAGATAGTAAAATTAAACTTTAGGCTAGGATAAATAGATGAAATATTTTGATTTCCCAGTAAAATAAATTTCTGGATTGATTGAATTACAAGATTTATTTAACTCACATGCGAATTTATTTAATCCTCATGGAGTTTTTAGTGATAAATAGGTAATACAGATCAGTACGCTATACACAATTCCTCCATCAATAATTTCATTCGTTTTTTTTATTCTAATCATTTACTTGTCACTTTTATCTTAATCATCGTAATAAAGAAAGTGTAACTTATTTGGGGTAACGAATATCAAATCTAATGTCACTTTTGTCAAATAACCCAAGGAGATTAAATTCTTGGGCGGAACAACTTCTGCACACTTGATTAATTTATGCGTTATTCTACACTTTCGACATTAAAATGATATTCGCCACCCCTCATAAGTTATACTCTAAGCATATACTGGAAATGCAATACGTGTAAAATATGATTATCTTCCACACAACAGTGTCTTTTAGAATAATGGGAGTCCATGCAAAATCTAGTTTCGTTACACTGCTTGTAACAAAAAATCAAGTGTTTTAAAGCATTAAAGAAAATGTATGATATAATTTTCAATAATCTTATTTAATACGTTATTGTTCCTTCGGTAAATTAATTAAGATAAATATATTGTAAAATATTTTAAGATAAGCTCTTATTTTATACAAGTGATCAGAACACAAAACGGTTACCTACCTTTCACTCTTTCACTAAAATGAACCTCAATCAGCAAATATTTGTATTCAGTTCGTTTTCCTACTTTTATGCTAAAATCTTAAAGAAAGGTTAATTTATACGTTAAAATCACAGATGTAATATAAAAAAAACATACAAAAAATCATGTACTGTTAAAAATAAAAAATAAAAAGCACAAAAAGGTACCAAAGTAATTAAACTTGCTTCGTATTCTGATTTTTTTTTATTTGTTGTTGTACAAGTTAATGCATTAATATCTTTTCGAATAGTTTTTATTATGTATTGGAGAAAGACATCCGAAAAGTTTCTCTTTTATGTTCAGTAATTGATATTTTCAATATTTTTTTTAACTGAGTGAGTAGTAATAAAAAATTGGAACAGCAATGATATAAATGATTTTTCTATAAATTATTGTTGATAATGATAATATAAACAAATTATGATAGTCATCTCAGCATGCAGCGGTCCGAGTACACAAACCTGTGGGTGGAGTGAATTTATCATGGCTTCCTATCAGATCGTCCCACCCAACAAAGTTAACTGCTGCACCATTACAATTCTTCCCTTTCAGATGAGTTTTGCTACATCTCCTGTAAATAAGATAAACTAACACGTGGTTAAATACACAAAGAACAGAATTTACATACAATAAGAAAGGACTTCAATTAAATGAGTCCAACCCCGAAACTTTGTTCAGTTGCAAGTTGATTTTCATATATATGCATGTATTTGAATACATGCTCGTTATATTAAATGACATGGAACAAATTAAAATTAAAACGCTAAACGGAAGCACAAAACCTTTATATGATAAACTTGTTTTCCTAGATCATATTTTACTTAATATAAGACTTTATAAACATACAAAAACATAGGTACCATAAATTAGTATCTGAAGCTGGCTCTCCGCACACTCCAATGGACACATGGTGAACAAGTTTTGATTCTGCATTTACCTCAATTAATGAGCTTTCTGCAAAGTTATAAAACAGTTTTGATAAATAGCATTACATGCAATGGAAATGGTATACACTAAAAAAATAATGAACATTTAAACAATAATTGAAAATATAACAACAAAGACACAACTAGAAAAAGTATCTTCATACTAAAACCTTTAATTTATACATATACTAGTATACTATATATATGGATCATTTAGCTGTCTTATTCTGTATGTTTCAGAAGCCTTAAAGAGCGGGAATTCACGACTCTTTTTTTATCGTTGTATTTTGTGTACCCATGGTTTCATTATCATGCTTGTATAAATTTGAAGGTCATTTCTCAACATGAAAAATAGGATTTATTTCCACTGGTGTATATGAAAACTCGGAGTTCGAAGATAGGAAATAAAAAGCTTGGAAAAATTGTTATTATACCTTGAAAATACAAATCTTTGGGAAATCTGATTCATGATAAGCTATGATGGTTATACTTCAAATTTAAACAATGCAAAAATTACCTAAATATTTCTCATCAAACTCATCTAATGGATGAGCATAGCAAATATATTCTCCTTTCTGTAACGACAAAATATTTATATAAAATTAGAAGAACAATAAGAAAATTGGTAAATTAGACAAAATATAACACGTTTGTTAAAATCTTTTAATGTAAATGTATGAGTGAATTTGTTTTATTGTGATAACTTTGATGAAGGCAAAATATAATGAACAATTGGAGTCGTTGTCTCAAAATACAAGGTACCCATGCCAAATATCATGGAATAATGATATGCATTGACATGTCATTGCCTCACGCCTAAACTAACAAAAGTTTCAATTATGATATACTATATCAACATTTAATTAGTTTCAATGACTTTTAAGATTAAAAATGAATATGGTGGCATTTTTTATATCGTTTTCAACACTTACTTGTTCGGTTTTGACAAGAGGCATTTGAACTTTCAACTCTTCACAATACACACCTGATATGAACAAAAAAGTAATCACCAACTTCATATTGCAAAACAAGTGTATTTTTTACTTAATTCATTTATTAAAATAGACAGGTTTAAAAAACCAACAAGAAAAAAGTATGCTTCGTTTTGAAAATCTTTTAAGAGACCGGCTATATAACTTGAAGATCAGAATGCTTGGTTTTTTGTTCTTAAAAAAATAACACTTGATTTTTTTTATGAAAGGAATTTCAGGTGAATTTAAGAAAAAAAATCTTGAAGAATAACTTCTGTCATATGAAATAAAGATGACAACAATGATGACTTAAACTTTCCAAATGAAATAATGTATACGTTGAAAAATAAATTGTCATTACGTTTTTCTTCGATTAATGAAAATAGCTGTCTCATTGTATGGATGCTGTAACCTGTACATTCATTCTAGGTCCAATTATAAACCAATAAATCTTACTTTTTAAAAGTAACGCAAGTAGTAAAAGTATTCCCTGTTTGTTATACTTCATTTTGAAATCTCTAAACATTTAGTGACAGATTCATTCTTATATATGCAATATAAAAATGATAACGATCTAGCAGCCGTTCCTTGTTTTGTCAGAACAACAACATAATTATGACACTTTGTTGACAAACAGATAATTAGATAAGACGGTACAAAATTGTAATAGGAGAAATTCTTATAGTCACAATAGGTAAACAAATGAACATGTTCCGTCATACAGGTCATTTGGTCCTTTCGTTCAAACTTCGTAATTACATGTCAAGTATTGTCCAACTTCTGGTTCTGTCGACAAACAGGAAGATAGATAAGACAAAAATTTCAAACTACGTCATACATTGTAGTCTCAATCGGTAAACAAATATACCTGTATGTTCCTTTATGTTGCCATTGGTTCTTTCCTTCGTCTAATCATGTCAAAATTTGGAATAAAAACAAGTTTTGTTCATGATAATTGTAATTCCTATGTACCAAATAAATTTGAAATCACAACTGCTTTGATTTTGTACATTGCACAAGGGCTTCATATTACCAAAAAATGGTAGAAAATGCACAATACCTTTTAATGGCCTGTACGTCAGTCTACAGTAACCATTAGACATTTGTCATGTTTCTTTCGGTGGGTATTACTATATTTTTTTCGCAAAGTTGGGCGGAGCTTAAAAGGACCATGGCCATTTTCCCTGTATTTCTGACCATAGACGGGCCGATTTCAAAAGTTTCACAAAATACGCTCCATGTTATAAAAATGTGTAGAGTGGGACCATTGCGATGACGTAAATAAAAAACAACAATATTCAAAACCTTCAGAGCGGTGATATTTTGTCCTTAAAATCTAAGTAAATGCATTTTGCACATTTTTGCTTAAAATTCGCCTCTTTAATACGGGAATCCCCCATTAAGGACACGCACAACCAGCATGACTTTTGGGGTTTTGAGTAGAATGGTTAAATTAGAATAATATGCACTTTAAAAGATTTTGGTTGTCGATGTCCTTCTACCGAAACATTAACTTTTTAACAAAAAAATCACAAATTAAAAGAATTCAAAACTTAAATGTTTATTTTTTTCACTGCTACAGTATGTGCCCGATAGCTCAGTGAGTTAGGTCGTTGGTATTTAAATTTTATCCTATTACTATTAGTGTTTGCAATATTATATATTGACAGTGTGAGTTCAAATCCTGAACGGATTGTTCGATTTCGTCCATCTGTATCTCAATTATAGAGATAATCCTATTTTTAATGCAAAATTAAAAGTCAATTACGTTTATCTATGATTTGCCGTTTTATTTCACTTTTTCCCCAGCCAAATCGAATATGACACTTAGTACATTTTAGCTTTTGATTGATAATATTATAATATATTAGTTAAATAGTAACATTGTGTTATACGGTTAATTATGTTTTTACTTTTATTCTTTCTTTTTATACTTTCTTCTAATTTATGAAAGAAAGAGGTTTTGGGACATTTTTATAACAATATCTACATTTTCAATGAAGTAAACGAATGAACCCAGCATAATTAATAGTGACTTCGATTGGGACTTACCTTGTGATTTTAAATAGGATTTATGAATGACGACTTTAGATATCTATAAATAGCTTTTTAAATGTTTAACGCACCATCAAATTTTTATTCATAATTCGCCTTTCGGCTCTACGTCAATATTAAGACAGCTTTACCTTCATTGAGCGCTGAAGCGTGACCAAATTTATCTCTATTTAAAGAAAAGAAAATTACGACATATAGTAATTTACAGGTAACTGGTCAGTATGACCTTGACCTCAGTATATAAACAGGTGCTACCGTGAATCTTGTCATTATTACTTTTAGAGCGTTGAGGCGTGCAGGCCTCTGGCGATGCACGTAGGTTAATTTCTTTATACTTTTAATATTAAAGTGAATTGTAGTCATTAAAACTTTTGGTGAGTTTTATTATCTTATTTATTGATGTTACAACGTATTTGTTGGACATTTTAGTTTTGCTGATTGTGATACAACGTTACTTGTTGGACACTTTATATTACTTTTCTTACCACGTGGCGTGGAATTTTTCCGAGTCATGGCTGATGTTAATGACGATATTTTATTGTTGAATGATGATGAGTCCGATACTGGCGAGGTTGATCAGTCTGAAAAGTTATTATCTGATGATAAGTTTGATAAAATTAAAGGTAAAACAAGGGCTCAGAGGACAGATACTGTGTTAAAATATAATGCCACTGGTGAGAAGTCTTTAGTTTCAAATAGGGGGGTAAATCCAACCCAATATGTGTTAAAAGGAAAAGTTCTGCCAAGGGCAGTACTGTTAAGGCTAAAATTCCTAGATTTTCTAGTGAAGAAATTGAAGACTTGAAGGATCAGATGGGCATTTCACTGATGAGTCAGAATATTGCAGGCCTTACTACTTTGCTCCAGTCTGTTGTGACTACTTTCGGAACTGATAATCAGTCTAATGTAGTATGTACACCCATGCAAAGGGGTACTATTCAGCCTTCTGAACCACCTGTAAAGCCTGGTCCTACATGTACGGCAACTTTGTCCAAAGAGACATGTCCTAGTAATGAGATCTCTGAGTCAGGCTCTGTTATATCTAAGTGTACCCATGGTTAATAAGGAAATCTGGTCGGCCCTTTGTAAAACTGCACAAGAAAATGATGTTAAGCTACAGGAAATTCAGAAAAATTTTGTGTCTGGTATTATTCCATTAGTTCAACTAGCAGATATGTGCAAGTCTAAGGAGGCTTTTGACACTAGTAGGGCTAAGGCTTTGTTGTCTGATGCATTTAGTATGCTTGGACATAGTTTCCTAAGTTTATCACAAAGAAGAAGGGCTTGTTTACGCCCTTATATGAATGAAAGGTATAGACCTATATGTAATGCCGATGTAGAGTTTGACTCGCAACTTTTTTGAGCTGATGGTATGAAAAAACTAAAAGAGTTAGGTGACCCTCTTAAAGTACCTATTGGAAATCCTAGGTTTAGAAAAAATGGTTTCTCGGGAAATTATGGGTACAGGTCTGGTTCTTATGGTAACTCTGGTTCTGGAAGTTATGGTAGTCAAAATGGTGATACGTATGATTTAAACTCCAGAGGCCCTGTGTACAGGCAGGGCAACCGAGGACGAGGCAGAGGCCAGAACAGAGGTTACCAACGTCAGACGGGAGGAAGACGTTATTACAGAAAGTAGATTCTTCAGTGAAAAAGGTGAGAAAATTAAATCCTTTAGCTTGGAGTAAAATTACGTCAGATCAATGGATTTTAAGTACAGTGGAATTTGGTTATAAAATTGAGTTTTATACAATGCCAGTTCAAAAGTATGCTATGAAAGAAATATCATTTTCAAAGGAGGAGTCAGATATTGTCTCTTTAGAAGTAGAGAAGTTGTTAGAGAAAGGCGCAATTAAAAAGGTTAAAGCCAGAAATGATCAATTTGTTTCAAATATATTTTTAGTTCCAAAACGAGACAATTCAAAGAGACCTGTTATAAATCTTAAACAGTTAAATGAATATGTCAAATATTTTCATTTTAAGCAAGAAAATTTATCTTTTGTCTTTGATCTTATTCAGAAAAATGATTAATTATGCTCTATTGATCTGACAGATGCTTATTTTAGTATAGCAATTCATGAGTCTTGTAGACATTTCTTAAGATTTACATGGAAAGGTGAATTGTATGAATTTCAAGTTTTATGTTTTGGATTGGCATCTGCACCAAGAATTTTTACTAAAGTCTTAATTTAAACCAGTTTATGCTTTTCTCAGGCAGCATGGCATAAGATGCATGTACTACATTGATGATCCTTTGAATATGAATCAAGATTATGATGTTTGTTTAATGAATACAACAGATATGGTTAATTTGCTTGATGACTTAGGTTATAGTATAAATTACAAGAAATCTGTTTTAATCCCATCAAGAAGACTTATATTTTGGGGCTTATAATTGACTCTGAGTTGTTTATGGTTTTCCTAACACCAGAGAAATAGAAAAGATAATTTCTTTTGGTTTGACACTTCTAGGAAAAGAAAAAGTGACAATTCGATGTTTATCATCTTTTATTAGCTTGATAGTACATGCATGTTATGCGGTAGCCGTTGGAAAACTACATTACAGAACTTTAGAAAGAGAAAAAGTTTCTGCTTTAAAGTTTAATTTTAATGATTTTGATGTGGAGGTAGTTTTGTCAGAAAAATCTAAATTAGAGGTAGAATGGTGGATCCAAAACTTAAAACGTAAATGGAAAGCCTATAAGACCTATACCAATTGATTATAGTATTGAAACTGATGCCTCTCTACTTGGTTGGGGTACTAAATTTGGAGACAAATGTACAGGTGGACGGTGGTCTCGCGAAGAAGCCTTAAATCATATAAACTATTTAGAGCTTTTAGCTATATGGTTTTCATTTAAATCCTTTTTTACAAATGAGTCAAACAGACATATTTGTGTTAAGTCTGACAATATTACTGCTGTTGCCTATATCAATGAAATGGGCGGTATGTCATCTGTAATTTTAAATGATTTGGCTGTTCAAATATGGGATTGGTGCTTTGAAAGAAAATTGTACTTAACTGCACAATATATACCAGGAATTGAAAATTTCTCTGCTGATGAAATGTCTAGAAAATTTTCTGATCCTAAGGAATGGAAGTTAAAATCTGATATTTTCAATAGGGTCTGTAAGCATTTTTGTGTTGAACCTAATATTGATTTGTTTGCTTCGCGGTTAAACTATCAATTACCTTTGTTTGTGTCATGGTCTTATGACCCGCAAGCCACTGGTGCAGATGCTTTTACTATATCTTGGTCTTTATACAAGCCATATATTTTCCCCCTTTTAATTTGATTGGGAAGATAGTACAGAAAATATTAGTTGACAAGGTAGAAAAAGCATTATTGGTTGTGCCTTTTTGGCCAACACAGAATTGGTTTCCATCTTTAATGTCAATATTAATTTCTTTCCCAGCTAGACTGCCTCGACACAGGAATTTGGTGAGGAGATGCCTCATTCAGGAGAACTGCACCCGTTGAATACCAAGATGCATTTGATAGGATGTCTTGTATCCGGAAGAGACTCGCTTATCTCGGAGTTTCAGCAGAATCTTAAGACATTATCGCGAAATCGTGGCCAACTGGAACCAATAAACAGTACCAATTGTCATGGAAAAAGTACGTTGTTTGGTGTTATAAAAGGAATGCAGATCCATTTCACCCGTCTGAGGCTTTAATTATTGACTATATAAACTGTTTACGTTTAGATGGAGTTTCTTATTCCGTGTTGAACACAGTCAGATCTATGTTATCACAGACACTGATATTTTTTGGGATTGATCTTAAACAATATACTTTGTTATCTAGAATGATGGCAGGATGCTTTAATGTAAACCCGCCGAGAGTGCGTTATTCGTTTACTTGGGATGTTAGTTTAGTATTGAAATATTTGAGTTCTTTGTATCATTTGGAGGATTTATCTTTAAAGTTTTTGACATTTAAGTTAATAACACTCGTAGCTCTTATTACTGCATCAAGAGCACAGACTCTGTCTGCTTTGGATTTAAACCACTTGAGTTGTAATTCAGATAAATCTGTTTATGTTTTTCATATCAGGGATATTGTGAAAACTACACGACCTGGCAATAGTCTTCCTAATTTGGTTTTAAAACAGTATGAAAAGCCTGAGTTATGTGTAATAAGAACTTTACGTAGATACATTGCTTGCACTAAGAAGCTGAGAAAATCAACTTATTTGTTTATATCGTATGTGAATTACACTAAAGTGACAACAAGTACTTTAATGAAGGATATTCTTTCCACAGCAAACTGGAGTTCAGCTGGAACTTTTCAAAAATATTATCATAAACAAACTGTAAATGAAAATAGTTTTGCCAATTTAGTTTTGTCTTGTGGTAAATAGTTAAAACTTCAATAAATGATTTTTCTGTTTGCATTTTATTCAAATAATTGGGATAATTTTTGGAATAAATGTTCATGAGACAATGAGGAATGGACTAAAGTTTGTGTCAACACTTTGAACAAGCTGTCTTAATTTTGACGTAGAGCCGAAAGGCGAATTATGAATAAAAATGTTCCCTCATCCAAGCATACCTTGGATGTGAAGGATGAGGGTCATTTTTAGAATATGAGCCTGAGGCTCAAGGAGATATTAATCTCCCACCCTTTTTTCTTGGTACCCAGCCCATTGATTTTAAAGTTGACAACAAACTTTTCTTTAAAGATTGACAAGATTCACGGTAGCACCTGTTTATATACTGAGGTCAAGGTCATACTGACCAGTTACCTGTAAATTACTATATGTCGTAATTTTCTTTTCTTTAAATAGAGATAAATTTGGTCACGCTTCAGCGCTCAATGAAGGTAAAGCTGTCTTAATATCTCCTTGAGCCTCAGGCTCATATTCTAAAAATGACCCTCATCCTTCACTTATGAACTAAATACAGGGGATAATGGCCATGGTCCTTTGTAACATTTCAATTTAAATACGGCAAGTCGATTTAAAATTAGGTATGCTTATTTGGCTACAGGTATTGATCTTTGGTGACCACTATTGATTGCAAGTTGTTACATTTCATTGCATGTGTTTTCATTGTGTCAATTATTTTCACGATCAAAGTAAAGGTGTAATGTGCGGGTTTCGCATGTATCCAAATAAATAAACTTATTAACGAAAATTGCAAACTTTGAAACTTCTTTTGTACAAAAGTTGCAAAATGGTAAAGAAAAGCTTTTCTAAGTACATGTAACAGATTGAAGTATTCTGTTTTTCAATTGTTTGATAAAGCTTTGTGCCCCCCACTTATACCTATACATATTATAGGGAATATCTAGAGGCTCATTCTTTTCGTGTCCGTTTTTCGCGACCGAATTTTTGTCTATACAAGAAAATGTTCCGTGTGTCTGTCCTATACTCTGCAAAAAAAGTTACGCATAGATTGAAAATTCCCCGTAGGTTTAATGTAAATCGAAACAATTTCAAAACATTATTGCCGAGCTGTTCTGCAACCGATTTTCACGAAATAAAATTCAGTAGAAAGAAAACAAAATGAAGATTGTTTGATTAATTTAGACCAAAATCCTAACTTCAATTGTTTTTAAGACATTGTGAGTAGAACACGACTAATGTTTTTCACGGAACATTTTGCATTGATTTAAACGGGAAATTGAATCGTAAAATGTACATTTGAGTTCCACTTGCAATATCTTAAAAAGCAGCGATGTTACGATTTTACTCAAAATTAAACAAACAATCTCTATTTTGTTTTCTTTTTACTGAATTTTATTTCGTGAAAATCGGTTGAAGAACAGCTCGGCAATAATGATTTAAAATTGTTTCGATTTGCATTAAACCTACGGGGAATTTTTTATCTATGCGTAACTTTTTTTGAAGAGTATATTAAATCTAGTTATATACATGGCTCAACGCAGGCGATCCGTATTTTCTTCACAGACTAAAGATATCATCTACAACGTTTCGATTTTTTTTTAAATACAGGCAGTATGTCCCACCAGGCCTTTACGGCAAGAACGGCTGAAGCTACCCAGGTGTGTGAAACGTCTGTTCGACGAATACGCAAAGAGAAACGAGACAGTGGGGTCCTTTTATCGCCAGATCGAAATAAGCCTAGAGGGTCATATAAGCCCTTAGATGATTTTGACAAATGCGCAATAAGGGAGAAAATACACCAGTTTTATACGACCAGAAGACAACTTCCCACTATCGACCGCCTTTATGATGTGCTGAAAGAAGATATAGCATTTACTGGCAGTAAGGCCCTTCTTTTAAAGATAGTCAAAGACCTTGGTTTCAAATGGAAACGATCCCAGACAAAACGTAAAGTTTTGATAGAAAAACTAGATATCGTAGCAAGACGTATAGAATATTTGCAAAAAATAAAAAAAGTAAGAGATCAGGGTTGGTCTGTTGTTTACATTGATGAGTCATGGATAGATACCTCCTACACAGCAAAGAGATGTTCGCAACATGAAGATGAAGAAGGTGTTCTCGAACCAATAAACCGAGGACAACGCCTGATTATTGTACAATGGCGGTGGAATATCCGGATTTGTAAAAAAATGCAGAGCTGGTGTATAAGGCTAAGTCAGCTACTGGCGACTACCGCAGTGAAATGAATGGTGACAACTTTAAAAAATGGTTTATGGAAAAGCTTCTTTCCAATCTTCCCGGTCCTAGCTACGGTTGTGGTGATGGATAACGCTTCATATAATTCAGTTAAGACAGAGAAACCTCCTACGTCAAGCACGAGAAAAGCTGATATCCAGGCATGGCTTACAAGTCATGGTATACAGTATGACCAAAAGCTTCTTCGACCACAACTTCTTGCACTCGCGAAGGCAAACATTCAAAGTCCAAAGTATGTAATCGACAACATTGCAAGAGACTTAGGACATAAGATATTACGTCTTCCCCCGTACCACCAAGATCTTAATCCTATCGAGTTAATATGGAACCAGATAAAGCAGACGGTCGCATCAAGAAACCTTACACACAGAATTGATGATGTGATGAAACTTACACATACTGCTATAAATGAGATTACACAGTCACCCTGGGCGAATGCTTGTGCTCATGTCGAAAAAATAGAGGTAGAATATAGAAAAAGAGACATTGTCATTGACCAGCAGATGGACCAATTATTAATCAATTTAGCCGATTCTAGTGACAGTGAAAGCGATTCTTAATACATTATTGTATGAAATTGCAGTTTGGTTTATTTAAACCCGTATGTATAACGTTTTTAGTCCCCCGTAATGACATGTCAGGGGGCATTAAGTTTACTCATGTCTGTTCGTCCGTACGTACGTACGTCTATGTCCGTTTGCATGTCCGTACAAATTTTCTGTTAGGCTTTTCTCAGAAACTTTACATAAGAAAATAGGGAAACTTGGTACATGTATGAAGGATCAGTATGGCAAACTGCCTTAGCTACTTTAATACCTGTAGGACTCCCACTTCCTGTTTGGGGCTTAGCAGGAGAATCCGTGTCCCTAGCGGAGGGAATCCGTGTCCCTAGCGGAGGGAATCCGTGTCCCTAGCGGAGGGAATCCGTGTCCCTAGCGGAGGGAATCCGTGTCCCTAGCAGGTGAATCCTTGTCACATGGACACATATTCTTCTTTGATATTTCAAGATCCAAGTACAGAACATTAAAAACATGTATTGCAAGACATGTTTACATTTTTTAATCTAATTGACAGGTTGTGATCAAATTTGAAAAGCAAAAATAAACCTGAAAATTTAAAAGAATACAATAAATATGTGCACGCTTCATATTAATCCCTACACACGAAAACTTGCTAAAAGGACCATTAAACAAACAAACGAATAAAAAAAATTGTTAACCAACCTTCATACAAGCAAAAATTAAATCAACAATAATGACCTTTATATAATCTTACTGTCAGCACAATAATACCTTTACTGATCATGTAATTTTCACCGACAATGAACATGATGAAAGATCAAGTGTAAATGGTATTTAAAAATTGAAGAAGAGTGAGTGGATGTTAGCGTACAACACCTGTCACACCTTTTCTAATGGTTTAATCTAATCGTTATAAGCCTGGAACTTATCCCGCCCAACCCGGTCAAAACAAATAGACTAATACAGTCAACCCTCTTTACAACGACCATGTTAGTTTCCAGTCAGAAATGACGTTAAACTGAATTTGCTGTTATAATGAATTTTTATTTTTGTATTATCATTATCTCCCTTTCTAGTCTTTTTATTTCAGGACAAATTGACAGCAAGAAGAAAGGAGTGAAATATTCTTAATAAGCATGATTTTGTTGTGTTTTGTAATAAATAAATAAAATATCTGTATCTGTAATTAAGATTTTTTATACATTAGTATGTCTTTGATTGTTTTTTTATTTTATTTGTACATACATGGAACATCTTCGACCTTGTGGAAGATTATTTGTTGAGTTGTTATGGGCTTCGTCTAGTGTCAGTCTCAATCAAGGGTTTGGGAAGTTTTTGAGCTGATTTGGGACATTTCAGTCCGATTGTGCTGAATACGTACATAAATAAACATAACAAGGACCCCCCTTTTTCCTTTATCCTCCTGTCATCTACTAAGGCAGTGCTTGTTTGTGAATAATGTTTTCTGACATCAAACTTGATATCCAGAACAGGTTTTTATTTCAGGAAGAGTCTCTTCATAGATTTAAAATTCTTTTGTTTTCCTTGTAAACAAAACACGTTTCGTGTAAAAGTGAAAGTGAAAGTACATTTTACAATGCCCGTATGTGGATTGATAAATGGGAAACACAAATAAACATTTTATAAATGTCAAGAAAGAATGAGAAATGTTATTTTAAAGTGAAATTGGTAACAATTATTGTTTTTATTAAACTAATAAAACAATTTGCACAATGAAAGAGTATTTACAAAATAATTATTTTCCCGCACATGCGTCGTCAAACACCATGTAATTGTCCACATGTTTTGATAAATATCAAACATTAAAAGATTAAAATTGAAAATGCCTTTCACACCTTTAATTGAAGCCATATTTCTGTCAACTTGTTGTATAACAGAAATGTCATGCGAGGTTAATTATTACACAATAGCAACAGGTGTTCACATGTGCAATGGACCGTCATAAAATCAATACTCTACACAAGGACAATTATAATTACAGGTAAATCTTGATAATCTGTCGTTATAACGGATCGATTTGTGCTTGACTATGACTTTTTGTTACCGACATTCACTGCCGGAGTCGGATACCGAATATTCCGTTATTTCGAGTTTAAATTACATGTGGGCACGTTTGTTCCCATTAAAGTTTTGTCGGATGTCGAATTTTCCGTTAAATCGAATGTCGTTGTAGCGAGGGTTGACTGTAGTAAGTAAACGTAATATATGGTTGCACAGAGAAGATACAGATATATATCCCCTTCTAGTGCTTTGCTAGTAATATTTGTAACAAGACCAAAGATATGTCAATATTACTTATTTAGTGATGTTTTTCTCATGGAAACCACAGCATATTGATTGAACCCATAACGATGCTCTCGAACCTTTTGAAAAAAAAATTTTGGAAGTGGCGGCAATTTTGAATTTTTTAAAACTTTTTGAACTCACCATCTATGAAAAACCTAAATATAAATTTTTGTGGAATTCGTAAAATTTTTCATTTTTACAGGAAGTGGCGGCCATTTTGAATTTTTCGACATTTCTTACTCCACATATGAACTCGCCATCCTTCATATACCTTAAATATAATGTTTCGTTAAAACTGGAGAATGTTCAATTTTTACGGGAAATGGCGGCCATTTTGAATTTTATCGACATTTTTTTCGTCACGCCTCAACTCGCCATCCTATAATATGGCGTAAAATAATTTTTTGTTTAAATCAGAAAACGCGACTTTTTTTACGTAAAATGGCTTCCATCTTTGATATGGCAGCCATCTTGGTTCCGAAAAGTTTCACCGCAACAGATCTCATGATGACGTATCTACCAAGGATATAAGAAAATACTTCTCATACGGTCTTTAAAAAAATTCTTTCTTAGTTATCAGCCACTGGTAGAAACATTCAATATCATGCTATACGAAATGGTTAGTTCTTGCTTTGATTATTGTTTGGCTGGTTGATGTACTGAGATGATCACCTTAACATCCCTGATATGTCATCACAAACCTGTTGTGTTTTTTTTGTGTACAAAATGTAACTATCGGACCTAAAGATTGCAAAGGAAGAGGGAGATTTGGCGCGCCTTAAAACCTGGTTAACCAACCATTTCTTTTGAAATGCCTGTACCAAGTCAGGGCCATTGCAGTCTTTAATTTTTCCGGAATTTCTTTCTTGTTTTGTCTCGTCTTATGGACATTTGAAATAAGTTCTCCAAGTTCGGTAATTTTGTTATTACCATAATTTATTAAAAACTTTTGATTAATGGCCTCTGTATACCATATTACCATATATACGACAAATTAAAATCACATGTCTTCTGAAAGACCTTATTCAAAATGGGGTTTTTTAATTACATATACCATCTTGCTATAGGCTATAATTCTACACATGTTTTCTTAGATACCTTTAAAGGATAAGAATGTTACAAATTTAAATAAGTTATGAGGTCTCTCAAAATGATTCGGTTTCTAGACAGCTTCAATCAATTTATTCTCACAGCGTATTACCGGCTATCGTTGACAACTGGAAATTAAACGACAGTCCAAAAAAGATGATGTCCTTTCACTGAACAATCTCGATTTGGTATCTTTCTCCATCTTATATATCCTCGGGAACTTGAGATAAAGGACACAACAGATTCTAGGAAGTATGCTTCGTATTTAGATCTACATCTCGAAATTGACTCTCAATGAAGACTTTCAACAAAGCTCTATGACAAACGTGATGACTTCATCTTTCCAATCGTCAACTTTCTCTCTGGTGTAGCAAATTTCGTTCGCTCCGGCTTATTGAGTTTTCGTATCACAGTTGATTCGTAACTCCAAAGCTTGTGGGAATTAGATTGATTACCTTGGTAGAACTAGAGCGTCACGTTTGACAAAGAATTTGCTAACACAGGGTTATGTTGCTTTACGGTTGCTGTCTTCTACTATCTGTGTTTTGTTCTTTGTCCAGAAATGGATCTTTCGTTTGATAATCCTGGGATTTGTTTGAACCTAATGTATTGTAATTTTAGTCTTAGGCCCAATGCAAGACGGCGAGCAGCGACCTCTGGTCATGTTGAAGACTACTGGCTGTTTTCTGTTGTGATTTTTTAAATTGCAGTTTCTTTGTGTTGGTTCTATCGCGAACACTTATTCCACATCTCTTTATCGTATATTCTCCCGTCACTGACTTGCTATTATACTTTTACACGACTGAATGTTTTCAGGAACTCACAATAAACAATAAGATTAAAGAAGGTCGATCCTTTAACCTCACTCCATATATATTGAAGATGTCCTCTCTGTTAACATCGCTTCCTTTGGTATATGGATTTCTTTAATTTATGATACTGATTTAGATATTGCAGAAACCACCGAATAAATTACCTTCAAATCTTTCTGTGATGAACATCTCCACAATTTGACTCTGATTTTCATCTCAGTACTTAAAGAAACGATTTTTATTTTCAAATTATATCTTGATAATACAATACCCAACTCACATCTCAAATGATGCTGGTGTGTCTTAGGACTTTGTTTTGTCTTCCTTTACCGGATTTGACACACTGAATTAGAAAAAGGGTGTGCTATAGAAGGCAGGAACCGCTTACCCTTCCGGAGCACCTGAGTTCACTCTAGTTGCGACTTGATTCGCGTTGTTGATTTCCGTTCGGTTGGTTTTGTGTTTATTTGTGCTGTTTTTATGTGTTTACCGGTTTCGTTATTGCCCTTTCAAACGTTTGACACTTGAATGCTCCATTGGTGCCTCTTTGCTTCTTTCACCAGCTTATGGGTGTATATTTTACAACTAATTGGGTCTTCCAGGGCTTGTACTTATTTTTTTATATTTTTTTAACCAACACTATTGTCTCTGTGATCGGTTTTAAGACCAAGGTACCAAGTGATATCAGCCATTGGTAAAACAATTCAAAATTCTTTAAAAGTGAAGTGTATATATTGTTAATATGAGGAAGGTAAACCCGTGACGCTCCCGAAGTTCCAGTGGATCTCTTTGTATATAATAATACACGTAAACTGAATTTGAATTGGATTAGTTCCGAATTAAGTACGATTTTGTTCAAGGGCTGAGCTTATTCCGAAAGATAACTACCATTATTTTTTTTTGCAAATTTGCCGACACACAAACATAATAATTCCCCTTTTTATGTTTTAACTGGAATCAGCAAATCATGCTCACATGCTCACATGAAAACACAAAGCTAATTATCCGTTTAAATTTCAAAATTGTCCTCATCTTAAGATTCTTCCTTCCTCAACGGTTGAACATCTTAGTTAAAATTTGGTTCCCCAGTTCGGTATTTTTGGTCTTATTGTTCTATGCTCATCAATTTATTGTCTTGAACTTTGCTATCTTTTTATTTTCTAGCACCCGTGAATGTTAGCGCTGCTGGTCGAGTTTTAATTCCCCAAGGTTAGCCCGTTCCGGTATCAACTCTAAATCTTAATCCTTAGGTTCCACATACCCCAGACATATCACTCTCATAACGACTTGATATTCAGTAGTTTTTTGTTTTTTCGTGTTTTATATGTGTCTGGGTTTTTTTTCGCCCTGTCCTTGTTTGTGTTCACTGTTTTCTTTTCTCTGCCCTTTCAGAGTTTCATATTCGGATGCCACATGCTATATCGGTACCTCTGCTTCTTCTAGACATAGGTTGATAATCCTAGTTATAATCTGGTTCCCCAGTTCGTATTTTTCGATTTACATGTATTGTACTATGCTCTTCATAATCTTTAAATGTTTGGTTTTTTTTTTAATATATTTGGTACAGCACCTCTTACGAAACGCGCATCAGGCGTAGTAACTTTGTTTGAAACTTTGTTGTCATTTTAATTTCAATGTTCAAAATGTTATATGTCAAGCAAATTGTATCGTTGTCCTTTTTTATTGCAATGCAATTTTTCTCTCATGCTATGTGAACACCGTTTAATGTATAATGGATTTTAGGTGTATGATCTATAACTTGAAAGTAATAATGATTTTGTATCATCCTCCCTAAACCAGATTCGTACTACTTGTTGGTGTTTACTGGTTTTGTCTCTTCCCTTTCGGACTTTTGACATTCGGATACTCCATTGGTACCTCTTCTTCTTTCGTACTACTTAACAGGTGTTTTTCAGCAATCTTCTGGAGATCTGCAGTCTACTCTCGTTGGGAGTTGATGTTTGTTGAGGTTTAACCATTTGTAGTATGTTTCTATTTTTGGTTCTTAATTGTTTTTTTTTTGTTAGTTGAAAATCTATTTGGTACAACACGTTTTTAATTTGACTTTTCGCATTTACAATCAATTAGAAGAAACTTAAATACTAATGTGTGTATAAAACCTTTATTTACAAAAGATGCAAAAGTCAAAAACAGGAAAAATCTGAAAGGAAAAAAAACATTACAGTAGTAATGAAGGAAAAACAAAATGAAGTAAAAATGCTGAAGTAATAAATACATGTAACGCAATGTGTTTTTGAGCGACCTTATTAGGTAAGATATTTATATTTTATACAACAACATTCAAAAATGTATTTTCTCATAATGCAAATTTTATATTGTCCACAATTTGAAATACGTATAAATGCTGTAAAATAAAATTTAAAAAATACTTACAAGTTACAGATTCTTGAGATAAAACCAATATTCATTTCTATTCCCTACAATTACATCAAAGCAGTATAGCGTATACTCGAAGTTAAAATGATAAGATTTTACTACTTTATCAAAATTATAAACCAGAAGTCCCCGAAGGTAATCACTAGCCTGGGCCTCAGATGTGTCGAATTAACCATTACATTTTTAACATTATAAAGTTATTGAAATTTCCTATTGTTCAATTCTAAATTGATTAAAACACCAGGTTTCTTTCCTTGTACTGCAAATGGTCGATATCCTCGGTGCTGGATTCGACTTCCCTGTTCGAAACTTTTGTCTTTGAGTACTTTTCTTTCAATGCTTTTGGTTTTTGACATTCCAATTGTTTTATTTAAATGCTGCTGATGAGAGATTCCTCCTTGAAATATCGATATACAGCATTACCAAATTAACCGTTTTAAATTTATACCCGTTTTGGTATTGTCTTTATCAAATTTGTACTTTTCGAAGTTAAATGCTAAGCATTTATTAGATGGCTGTATTTGGAAAAATAAATGTCATAAGAACTGAAATAACAAACATATCATGTGAATTCGGACAATATTTAAAACTACCTTAAAGGAAGGCCATTTTCAAGTTCCACGTTGATGTTTTTGATACCGGCTAGTATATCAGCACTGCCTCTTTTGGTCAAACCATTTTCAAGGTCAACATTGATGTTTTTAATACCGGCTAGTACATGACCACTTCCTCTTTTGGTAAGTCCATCTTCAAGTTCTACATTGATGTTTTTGATACCGGCTAGTATATCAGCACTGCCTCTTTTTGTCAGACCATCTTCAAGTTCTACGTTGATTTTTTTGATACCGGCTAGTATATGGCCACTTTCTCTTTTGGTAAGTCCATCTTCAAGTTCTACGTTGATATTTTTGATACCGGCTAGTATATCACCACTTCCTCTTTTGGTAAGTCCATCTTCAAGTTCTACGTTGATGTTTTTGATACCGGCTAGTATATCACCACTTTCTCTTTTGGTTTGTCCATCTTTATGTTCTACGTTGATGTTTTTGATACCGGCTAGTATATCACCACTTCCGCTTTTGGTAAGTCCATCTTCAAGTTCTACATTGATGTTTTTGATACCAGCCAGAATATCAGCACTGTCTCTTTTTATCAGACCATCTTCAAGTTCTACGTTGATATTTTTGATACCGGCTAGTATATCGACACTTTCTCTTTTGGTAAGTCCATCTTCAAGTTCTACGTTGATGTTTTGGATACCAGCCAGTATATCACCACTGCCTCTTTTGGTAAGTCCATCTTCAAGTTCTACGTTGATGTTTTTGATTCCGGCTAGTATATCACCACTTCTTCTTTTGGTAAGTCCATCTTCAAGTTCTACGTTGATGTTTTTGATTCCAGCTAGTATATCACCACTTCCTCTTTTGGTAAGTCCATCTTCAAGTTCTACGTTGATGTTTTTGATACCGGCTAGTATATCACCACTTCTTCTTTTGGTAAGTCCATCTTCAAGTTCTACGTTGATGTTTTTGATTCCAGCTAGTATATCACCACTTCCTCTTTGGGTAAGTCCATCTTCAAGTTCTACGTTGATGTTTTTGATTCCAGCTTGTATATCACCACTTCCTCTTTTTGTAAGTCCATCTTCAAGTTCTACGTTGATGTTTTTGATTCCAGCTAGTGCATGACCATTTCCTCTTTTGGTCAGACGATCTTCAAGTTCTACGTTAATGTTTTTGATCCCGGCTAGTACATGACCACTTCCTCTTTTGGTAAGTCCATCTTCAAGTTCTACGTTGATATTTTTGATACCGGCTAGTATATCACCACTTCTTCTTTTGATAAGTTCATCTTCAAGTTCTACGTTGATGTTTTTGATACCGGCTAGTGCATGACCATTTCCTCTTTTGGTCAGACGATCTTCAAGTTCTACGTTAATGTTTTTGTTCCTGGGTATATGTTTTTGTTCTTTTGGGTTTACTGGTGCGCTTTTGGTATAGGAAACATCTGAAAATTCAATAGTTGGATTGATTAAAACCTGAAACGATTACGATTTTATTGTATCACGAAATAATTATTTTCGTGTCGCAAAATAACAATTTTAGCCCTTTCTGTTAGGTTAAAAATATATGCCAATTAAAAGTTTTCTAATATCTAAGGGACCGACCATTTAACTTGAAAGGGGGGGGGCTTAGTTTTTTTCCTAAAAAAATATTCTGAAAATAATTTTTGATGAAAAAAATATTTTGGCAGCTTAGGGTTAGAAAAAAATATTCTACGAAGGATTTTTGCCATATCTAAAATAATGTTAATACTGAAAAAAAATATTCTTTCGGTATGCCTTCGAAAAATAAATAAAAATTCTAAAATTTTCTAACCAAAACAAAAAACCAAGGCCCTCCCTTCAAGTTAAATGGTCCGTCCCTAATTTTTTACTTGAAATCTAGAATCAAGCAAAAGTGAAAACAATTTAAGGGCTTAATACTTACAAAACAAAATGATGACTGCAATTCTCATTCTAAAGATTTGCTAATGAATTTAAATCAGTTGCAATGTAATATGCCACCAAACATGAAGAGGAGACTTATATACAGCAATGTGCACCGAACGGTCTTTTAGAATCTTCCTTTGTTTTTCTGATTTGTTTTCATTCGTCGAAACAGATAAACATGTTGTGACTGTAGTGGAAGTTCTGGCTTTTGAATAGCGTCATAAAAGTAACGCGTATTTCTCACGTACCAACTTACAAATTTGAATCGGAATTAAAGATAAGGAACTAAGTTCAAGAGTGCAAAATGTCAGTTTAAATTTTCGATCATAAATATTAAGATAACTGTATCAATTTGCATACATTATCCAATATGATAACAGTGATAATACAAACAGTATCGATTCGTTTATATAAAAAAAAACGTTAGCCTATTTTGGAGTGTCATTTTTACCAAACTGAAATATGTTCTATAGAAATATTCACGTATTTGGAAAATTTAAGAAAATCAAAGCATGCATTATCGTTTGAGATTTTTTTTTTTGTTGAATATAAAATAGCCACATTTCCTTTTTTGATCACATTTATGTTTAACAATTTAAGATTCTGACTAAACATTTTAACTAACTTATACGTTGTCATCCTTTGATCACCATCGGTTTATTAGCATATATATAGATTTATTGCAGTGTGAATTAACATACGTGTTGTGGTCTCGTGTTAATTTACTATATATTCTTTCAAAATATACTCTATGATTTTTGTCAAAAATAAGTGTTGCTTGTTTGTTGTTTGGTTTTTAGGTGGGTTTGGATTTTTTGGGGATTTTTTTGTATGTTTTGTGGATTTGGGGAGGTTTTGTATGTTTGGTTAGGTTTGCTAAAGATTATCAATAACGAAGGGATTGCTCTGTGTCAAATTCATCAATTATGCCAAATCTTAGCCGAGAATATCAAAACTGCTATTAATATTTTTTGTCTAGAATATATTTTTTTTTCATTATTTCTGATATTGGTTTTTGAATCATTTTAATTCTATATGTTTGTATGTGTGTTTTGTACAAATAGCAGGAAGACGAGCAGCGGCTTCTGGTCCATTTTGATAAACGATTTGTAAACAGTTTTTTTTAAGATTGTATCATGTACAATCATTAAGTATCTTGTTACAATTTAAATGGATATATTTATCCAAACTCAGCTAAAACACGCTCTATTTTCTTGGTGTGGCTTCTACGTCGATCTTAAATAGAACGTTAATACTATTTTGTTTGAATATGGTTCAAATATCTTCATAAAAACAAAAGACGAGCAACGACTCATTATTTTTTCCTATGAAGTCCTACACAATTATTGTTTTGTTTGATGTTGTAGAGTTCAAAATCTAGTCCACTGGAATGGTATTGGCTCAACTGCGTTGCAGTGAAAGTATTTGTAAACACGGTGTTTTTTTTTTATTAAGAAATGACGTTGTTCTTGTTATCTGGTTTAGTCACCTATTTGTACCTGTAGAAGCAGGATGTTTTCCAATATCAAACAACCATTAGTAGATAAGGAAAGGAATATAAAGTGTCACGTATTTCAGACTATAAAGTGTCTTGCAGTCTCTTTTGTACGTAACATTTCAACAAACGATCAATATGGTTTTACTCCTTTTTCTGAATGTCATGTTTGGTGCTCTATGTAAAGCTGCTGTCGTAAAGAGTTCACCATCAAGTGAACAAACAGTTACAATTTCCATGCCGCTTGCAGAAACGAGTTATGTAAGATATTTCTGCTGTATCGATGAGAGAGAAAAAATATTAGTATTTTATCAATGTGTTTTAGTTACGGTACAACGTTTTTTCTAGTTTATTAAAGCTCTTGGCCTAAGTGCTACTGAGGATTTTTGGTACACGAACCACTAGTCAGTTTAATATTTTTTTTTGAAATTTTGTTTAATGTTTCTTTAATTAACAAAATTGTAAGCTGACAAAAGACTACCGTAGTGTTATGGTGTATTACTTTCATTTTTTCAAATTTATTTCAGCCAGACCAATATCTTTGCTATGCACATCCTATAGATAAGGATGAAGTTTTTGTTTGTAAGTACATGTATAATATAAATTGTGCTTTATGATCAATTTCTACTTGTATCTCAATCTTTATTAATTCAATGACCCTTTTTTGTTATAATTTTACTTCCTCTCTAAGGCTAAAAACTTCAAGTCTTTAACAGTCAACTCTACGACTTAGAATTACCACATGTGTTTTATGTAATTTGTAAATCTACACAGAACAAGATGCACGTTAATGTATCAAAAGATACTTTATTTTCGTTTTATAGTATCTTCAATGACAGAGGCCGATCGTTCAGTAGTCCACCATGTTGCAACAGGTGTTTGTGATGAGCCCGTGTCTACAGAATCTACATGGTTAGTGATACTATTATGAAATGCACTTTTTTAGGAAAATAATTAAAGAAAATTTTAAACAAAATGAATATCAAATAAGGTAATACGAGTTAGACAGTGTATGTATAACAAACAAACATTTTGCGATCCGAATGCCAAGTTTCATCAGACCAACTCAAAGAAAAACTCGAGTCACACCAGAAACTTTTTAGCTGAGATCTACAGGAGACCATGCAATACAAATACAGCTTTTTTAAACAAAACAATCAAAGAATGGAATCCAATACCAGGGGACATCGTAGACATTGGGGGACTACGAGGCCTTCAAGGCAATGCTCATAGAATACCTATCGCCAAGAATGTAATGCAGTCATCACTTTTGAACCCTCAAATGTACATATGATTTTCAAGAACACAATTTGAATGACGCCATATATAAAAAGTTCACTTGTGCGATGGGTTTACCCCTTTACAAGTCATCGATGTAGATGTAGATGTCAATGATCAGTTCATTCGAAATTATCCAGGTTTTAATAGCTTTATTGTGACTACTCATCTTGGAAAGAAATAAACCATGTTCAGTAACTCTATTGCCACCATTACTGGAAAGAATTACAAAGGGCACATTTCTTGACTTTGTACTTAGATTGTTATCTAAGGCTTCCAATATTTTTGCTTACACACAAGACCTTTTTAGAATATAATGAAGAATTGGCAAATAGCAACAAACTTAAAGATCTTTCTGAAAAATGTTAACTTATGAATTGCGACTTTTTTTCTTTTAAGGGATTGCACCAAAAGTCAAGGAAGAACTTGCAAAGGCGATGCTGTCAACTTTGGAGGATGGGATGAGTTTTCTAAAAAGAACGGTATCTTTGAATTTCCTAAAGGTAGGTATATGACAGTCCTTTAATTCTTTTACTATGATTTTAATAATGGATAATGTTTATAAGTTTCAAGTATAAAATTTCTAGGAGAAAAGTCATACCAGATAAATTGAAAATGACAATGGTACTGACTTGTTGCAGTCATTTTTAAAAGAAATGATGGGTAAAAGTAGGTTTTATTTCGCAAAACTTTCCTTTTCAATTGTGATCTAAGGGTCTTAGAAATTACCTGACGTATTGATAAGAGTGTGTACAAATATTGTGTAATGGCCAAGTTTCATTTAGAATTAATTGAATTCTTAAAAGAAAATACGGACTTATTCAAGTAAATTATTACTGTTTTTACATCTAGATTTTTTTCTAAATTTCGCTTGGATTAACATTTACAATATAAACATATTAAGTAATTCACATGTACATCTTTAAATTTTGTTAACTCGCATGACCATGACTGTGGTAGTTGCAAAAACGACATAATTTGCACAGAAATCATTTGTTTTGATTTTTCAGATGTTTCCTTAAAAGTTGGACAAAGAACAAATTTGAAATACTTTGTTATAGAAATTCATTATATGAATCCGGTGAAAGGTAAATGAATGTTGAATTATTCCTGGTTTTGTAATAGTTTGGGTTTTTTTTACTTTAACGTTGACATATGTTGCTAATGGCCTTATGTTTTGTTCTGCGTTTTATTACATTGAACAAAGTGAATAAATACACAAAGTACTGTCAAGTGTTTAATGTCTCTCCTGTTGTACTTTGCAATTCTATGTACATTGTTTCCTTGTACGTGTATTTGAACATTTCTCAATTCTTGTCATACAAATCTTTTATAAGAAACCGTTAACCTGTTTTTACATTGTAATAGGAGTTTGGTCGATGCTTTTGATGAAAAATTGTACTAAGAAATTTACTCATTTATATAAACATCTTTTTTAGTACCCAAAACATCAGCTGCTAATGTTACGTTAACTTTCACAAAATATCAGTAAGTTATATTCTTAAGCTATAGAATGACATTTTCCCCAAAAAATATCAAAGCGCGTAATACCAAATTTCAAAGTATCAATGCTGTATAGAAGGCGTTTAATTTGGTTATTATGTTTATGCAAATTTCAAGGAGTCACCTCTCATCAGCAGCATTCGAATCAAATGATTTGATGGTCAACAACCAGAAATTGAAGGAAAAGTTCACAAACCATATATATTTAAATAGGGAAGCCTAATCCACCAACGAAGGTTTCAACCATGTGAAAAATAGAAAACCTGGTGTTTAAACAATATGAATCTAGATTACGGTTATCGGTCTTGAGGGATATTATTGTGGGCTATTGGTATTGAGGGATGGTATTGACGGCTAAGTTCACTATAGTAACGTTTTCTTATCTTATGATAAGTTGGTGTCAAGTTTTAAAATAGTACTTATTTATGTTCTTATGTCAATCTTCTTTCCTACTGGCTTTTGAAATGTGGAAACAGTAAACTTGTCAAAAATTAACACAAAACTTCCAGTAACTCTACATCTAAAGTGTTTCTGAATTTTTATCCCACAGAACAAAGTACAACTACCAAACTTATTCCCTTTTAAATGGAGGATATATACCAGCACATACTGAAAAGGGTAATTATTTGTTCACAGTTGAGAACAAACGTCATTTCTTTGTATGTTTTCAATTTTACATAGGGTCTAGGTTACAATACGATGAATTTAAGATAATAATTGCCATGGTTCAAATTATTGAGAGAGTATAAGTAACAAAAGAAATACTAGTCAGTATTTGGCAAGACATTTTATTTCTTTGATCTATAAAGTTTCTTACATGACGAAGGACTTATGTCCAAAATATAGGTTCTTTCCTAGTTTTGTTTAAAAGACCGTGGTCGGCTTTTAGATCAAGGTTCCAAAAAATATCCCTAAAGAAGTTTGCTTTCGAATCCAGTGACTGGTAGAATATTTTAAAATCATGCTAGACGTCGAAATACTTCATGGTTGTTATAAATATTTTTTGGCTGATTGTTGTACTGATGATCACTTCACTATTCCAATTATGTCTCACAGCCATATTGTGTTTTGTGTTATTACCTGACCCGAAAATCGCATTGAAATAGGGAGATATTCACTATAAAACCGAATTTACCTCGCCATTGTTTTAAATGCCGGTGATCTTTACTTTTTCGGTACGTCATTGACTAAGTCATGTTTTTTTTCTTATTCGGCATATGATATTTACATTCCAATTTCGGTAATTCTTTAATAATATTTATTTTATTTGTTTTCATGCTTGGTGTGTGCTTGCGTTTTACCTTTTTACTGTTGTCTACCAATACAAAATTTCTTTAATTATGTTTTGTTCTCAACGAGACCAGTGCAACAGCCATTATTTGTTTTTATTAAGTGAATTTGTGTTTTCTGTTGTAGGTTATTTTTCTGATGTTGCTTGCAAGTGGTCAAGGCCTCCAGCATTTGCGTTCAGATACTTTTTACACACACATCATTATGGTAAGATCAAAACTCTCGTGATAACATTAAACTAAACGTGAGTTTCATATTGCTCGGAAGTAAATCTAACTACATTCAATAAAGGTAATAACAAAACTACCGAACTTGAATGATCAATCTCATAGTCCAGAGAAAATGACAAAAACGAATCAGTCATACCGGAGAACTGGTGGATCGCAATGGTCCTGACTTGGTACAGGCATTTCAAACGAAATGGTGGGTTAAACCAGGTTTTATGGCGCCAAACCTCCCTCTTCCATTGCGATCTTAGGATCCGGTAATGACCATAGAACACAACATAGTTGTGAGACACAATAGGGATCAACTTATAATTATACAAAATAATTGCTTTGCTTATACAAGTTGATCATTTTTAACTCTCAATTGGACTTGTTTTTCAATCAGGACTCTAAACTATACTTTGTCTACAAACATGGACTTGTTCTACAAACAAGAATGGGCAACTGGACATTATAAAATAACTTAAGATCAAGGGCATTATTCTTGACATTTGTTTACATGAATACCTGAGCGTATTTTCCTGAAATATTGTAGGTATTTTGGTAGAAGGATTTTTGATCAGAAATAATAGCTGGACCCTAATAGGCAGTCAGCTTTCTATGGGAAAGAACAAGGTATGTAGAAAAATGTATGATATTCATATGATTGTCTAAAATGCAAAGTAAATGCTGTTAACATCAGCCCATGCTTCTAAGCCAGCTGTCGGTACCATCGAGTGTTCGTAAGAGTATTCCTTTACATGTCGGTTATTTTCATTCTCTAATATCTTAGATTCTACCTCTCGCTGAATTGAAATTTTATTGATTTGACCGTAAGTGTGTGTTCTGAGAGATCGGTTAGGACAAAACATTACTATAAGCCAGAAGAATCTTTATAAAGCATTACCTTTGCAACCACTGTCATATTAAAGGCAGTTTGTGGATAGTTAAAGTTTGTTTTGCCTTTCATCTTGTATTGTATTGATTAAAAAAACAAATACAAAATATTAGAAATTGTTTTACCAAGTTCTTAAAGAAAGACTCTGCTTGAGTTCAACTTGTATATTTTACATTTAACTAAACCAATACATGTATTTTTATAATAAAGACATTGCTTATTAGAATGGACAAATATAATTATTTTTTCTTTTTCTCTTGTAACAGGATTTGTATAATGTTGCAGGTGGACCTCTTGAAATAAGACAAGGCGATATAATTGTACGTTTAGATATTAACTTTTCGTGTGACCTATAATTGAACGTAAGGATTGGTTGCTGGTTTAAACAGCACACTATCTAAACCTAGTAATTGTATATCATCTATAGTGTAAGAACGCAAAATGGTTTATGTACCTATGTTCGTCGTTTGTTGACTTTTAAGGTTGCCAGTTTTCTCTTATTTAGATTTCCCCCCAAATGAATCAATTCGAGATTTTTGTAACCTACATTCATCAACCTATTTTAAAAGTAATGTACATGTAAACGTTATATGTGAAGACAATTGTCTTTATATTGAAAATTTGGTGAAATGCCATCAACTTCCCGGAGCCTCTGTAACTCATAACGAAAACATTTATTGAACACCCGACATTTCTCAACTTATTCGATATGCCAGAGCTTGCACACATTTCACAGATTTTTTGATCAGACACCGGTTTCTTCGTGACCGACTTTTGAAGCAGGGCTATAAGAAAATACGTCTCATACGATCACTAAAAAAATTCTTTCTTCGTTATCAGCCACTAGTAGAAAAGTTCAAAATTGAGTTAAAAGATATGATAGTTAATTGTTTTAATTAGTGTTTGACTGGTCTGCTGTACTGAGATGATCACCTAAATATCCCTATTGTGTCTCACAACTATGTTGTGTTCTATGGTCATTACCGGATCCTAAGATCGCAATGGAAGAGGGAGGTTTGGCGCCATAAAACCTGGTTTAACCCACCATTTCGTTTGAAATGCCTGTACCAAGTCAGGACCATTGCGATCCACCAGTTCTCCGGTATGACTAATTCGTTTTTGTCATTTTCTCTGGACTATGAGATTGATCATTCAAGTTCGGTAGTTTTGTTATTACCTTTATTTACATGTTGAAATCTAACAGCTAAAACACTGCATGTATTATCTCACTAGTGTGGTTACTTCTCGTGCATTTTCTGTTCTATATTTTTTACGTGCATGCAGCATTCTGTTTAGAACAGTATTTGAATATGGCAATTCTACATTCAGAATGCTAAAAGTATTTTGTGTTTGTAGGCTGCAAGGTGTCTGTACATCAACAAACACGATACACCTGTCCAGTTTGGGTTAGTTTTGTATAGCAGAAGGTTTATTTCTTTCTAAACCAATATATAAAAGTAAATTGATTAAAGTATGCAAAAGAGTATTGAAAAACTCAACAATTTCAAAAATGGTAGAGCCTTTCTTTCAGACAATGAATGGAAAGCAAAAATATAATAGTGTTAGAATAACAGATCAAGCACCATTACAAATTGTAACTAAAAGAAAAACTACAGGACACATTTAGATAACCAAAAAAAACACGTAAATAACAACAATAAATAAATATTTGTTAACTTCCATTTTGTAGAATGAGTGAAGGAGAAGAAATGTGTAACTTTCAGATAGATATTGGATATGAACCACAACATGAAGAACATTTTAGACGCCCGCCAGCTTGTGTGACTCAGTCTCCGGCATTTAATTTCTGTGATCATGAAGAAACATCAGGATTGTGTTCAAAGTAACTAAAATTGATATTTTAGCCTAATAAGACTTGTTTTCATTTTTATAATAAAATCCACAAAAAAGTTAATAGTTTCTATATGAGCCTGTGTTAAATTGTTTGGTAATTTTTATTTTATTTCTGTAGTTTTTTTTGGTGGTCGTAGTTGTCTGCTCCTTTTGAATAAAGTTTATGAATTATTGGTTAAATTCTAAAAATAAAGGGGTATGGAATATACATGCACGGCACAGAAACACATTATAGATATTGACATGAAATTAAACAAAGCAAAGGAACAGCATTTGTATTACTTTTCTACAATATAAAGTCACACTGCGGTATGTTTATCTCTCACTGAAAAAGCTTTGAGATTTATAATTAAAGATGAATTTTGGAGGGGAGATATTATCTTGGGGAAAACATAATTTCCCTTCTATAACACTTTGGACTTTCGTCAGGACCATTTCGATCCACCAATTCTCCGGTATGACTGATTCGTTTTTGTCATTTTCTCTGGATTATGAGATTGATTATATAAGTTCGGTAGTTTTGTTATTACCTTTATTTATAGTAAAATTCTGAAAATCATAAACCTTTTAGCTGATCATTGATTTATTCGTAAACTTCTTGTCTTACATTATACATGCATGACGTCAAAATGCGCTCTTACATGTATTCAAAAGCAAACTAATCATGATATATTTTTCATTTGGATTTGACACTGACTGTGGAGATCATTTTATCTATAAGTGCACACCCACCATATATGTCTTTTTGGTTTTTTTTATGATTTATTGTTTTGAACAACTCAAATATTCACACATATAAAATCGCTTAGAAGATACAAAGTTAAAAATGTTCTTTGGTAAATCATGGCAAACTGTCCTAGTACTTTAACAGTCTAATTTTATAACAGTTTTCTAACATTCTGATAGAAAAAAATCTTAAAACTGAGCCGTGGTCCACCAGCAGCGATTAAATAACAACTCAATAATCGCTTGACAAATTCACATTAACATTACGAGCATGAAAGGTAGATCTTATATTACTGTGCCAGAATTTTAAAACAAAGAAACAACACATTTTATCCCACTTATTTATTTTATTTTTCAAGAAATGCAGTCAATATTTTATAGTAAAGTTCTGAAAATCATAAACCGTTAAGCTGAAATACCATTGACAACGCTTCACTGTTTATTCGTAAACTCCCCCTTCTTGTGTTGCAACATTATTTCCGTTCACTCTTTCTAAAAACAACTTTTTACTCGAAGATAATACGATTGTAACCGAAAACTTGACGATTGTAAAAGAGACACATGTATACGAATATCTTAGAACCGACTACGAACTTCAACGAAGATGTAAAATTTGGTTAGAATTAGACCCTAAAGTAAATAGAGGTCTGTTTGATGGTGAAACGGTTGATATACGAATTCGTGTTCAGTATACGATGGACATACGATGCATTTAAAACACATTTTTGAGAAAAACATGAGTTCCAAAATATCTAAGTCTTTGTCCTAAAAATCTTCCTCCGTCAGTCTGGGAATCAAAATAATCCATACAATTAACGCTTCATTGCACGGTCATTCAAACGTGCCACTTAATCTTTTTTTTTTCAGTTCCGTTAACTTAAATACTCACAACAATAAAATCTTGCCTCTAGAAATATTACGATTGTTGTTATTCTAAAAAAAGAGTCAAACAAATATGGAACCTAAAGAAATCGAAAGAACTGATGGAGATTCTAAACTCTTAATCAGTTTCAAAACTTTCGATTTCTCCACAAGTTACACTTCTTTTCACCATGAACAACTGAAATCGCAATTTGCACAACTGATTAAAGGCAGCGAAAAAAATGAAAACGTTGGTAGTCGATTATACTACAATTTACTTTGTCATCAATGAGTCAAGGGAAAAGGACAAATTTACAGAAGACCAAATCATCGACATGGATGATGCTCAACTTTCTCGTTGACAACATGTTTGTTCAGTTTGGTGAGCGTGTTTTTCAGCAATCATTAGGGATTCCAATGGGTACTAATTATGCACCTTTGCTTGCTGATTTGTTTCTTCATTCATATGAAGAAGACTTATACAATCACATCTGACAAAAAAGATCGTAGACAAGCTCTTTCTTTTAATCACATTTTCCGTTATGTTGATGATTTCCTTTCTCCATCTTATTTATCCTCAGAAATCTGAGATAAAAGACACTACAGGTTCTAAGAAGTCTGCTTGATAGTCAAAGCATTATGACAAATTTGATAAATTTCCCTTCTCATGTAGCAACATTCCATCCGCTCGACTTATGGAGTTTACGTGTTATTCCAGAGATCGATCTCATTAGCAGAGCATCACGTCTGACACAAAATTGCTCAAACAGGGTAATGTTGCTCCTCGGTTGCTTCCTTCAATAAAGAAAAAAAAAATACGGGGACATAATGCGCTTATAGACAAAAATGGCATTTCGATCCTTTAGATGAGTGCAGACTTTGGTTTGTCATAGGGTTTCGTTTTGTCTTCTTTTTCCGGATTTGACACACTGAATTGACTGTTGACAAGGAGACGGGTGTGCTATAGCAAGCAAAAACTGCTCACTCTTTCTGTGCACCTGGAACTGCTTACTCTTTCAGTCAACTGAGTTCACCTTCGTTACGACTGGAGTTGGCGTTGTTAATAGTTTTCTTTGTGTTTCCGTGTTTTACATGCTGTTTGTTTTTGTCCCATTCTCGTTGGCGTTTGCTGGTTTTGTCTTTGCCCTTCCGGACTTTTGACACAGTGCAACATATCTTATTTTTTTTTAATTTCTTTGCCTGTTTTCTATAGAGTAATAAGGCTTTTGTTCGTTGTCATAAGAAAGTGACAAGCATATTTATTTTTTGATTATTAGCGAGCATCGCAGATGCGAACCTTACAGCATTGTACATGTTTTGAGATTTGCCAGAAATATACTGACGAGAAAAAACGGAACAGGTTTACTTTTACGGAGCAAAACAATTAATAGGCACGGAGCAAGTAAAACAATCAACCCTCTGGGCTTATAAAATATACATCATAATCGTTTATGCAAAACTAAGAAAATAGAAATGCAAAACAATTGATAAAACCCTCATTCACCACTTGTTTATTTTTACACAAACACCACTCGGTCTTTTCCGCTAAAAAATACAAATAACAACAAAGTTCCAGACAATAAATTTTGCTACGCCTGACGCGTATTTTGTCTATTCAAGACTCATCAGAGGCGCTCTACCAAAATTATTGAAAAAGCCAAACACTATAAAAATATGAAGAGCATATAACAATAAAACCAATTATACCAAAAACAATTTTTCCGAAAATCACCGAGTTAGCTTTGGGCAACTGTTGAAAATGGCCCATTGAATGATTCGAGTAGTCACACTTAATGCACGATATTGACCACGCTTCGTTAATTTTTAAGTTTATTAATGCAAACATGTCTCAATTAGGGATAACAGCATACATTTACAATACAAACATAAATACAGAGTTGAAACATACAATGCAAAACATGAACAACAACAGAAAATACACTAAATTATCTATAGAGTATCCTCTCTCCCCAGTTCTAATGACTGTATAATAAAAGAATAAACTATGAAGATTTGATCCGGTGTTGATGGATATAAGAGCCATTTTAATTCATTTATTGCATTTAAAGATTCAAAATTATAATCTTTTAATTTCAATTTTTCAAACATTATATTACGAAGTGCCTGGTTTTTTTTACAATGAAAAAAGAAATGATTCTCATCTTCTACTTTATTACAGAAAATGCATAATCTTTTATCTGTTGGTATCTTATTTATACCTTCCAACATCAATTTGAAATTTGTGGTTACATATTCTTAATTTTGTGAAAGTTTGTCTGTATTTGAAATTAGGATTGGATTAGAGTCCCATACTGCAGGGTTTCACTCACTTTCCTCAATCCTGCATGATATTCTTACTTTACCGTTTTATCCGCCAGGTTTCTTAATGTACTTTCCATTACAAATGCTTCAAATTAAACACTGATACTCAGAAAACATCACACAACCGAACAGAATCTGAATATTGTTTTTGTCTGCTGAAGAAGCGCGAAATAATCTGACAAAGAAATGACGTCACGGAATTCATAAAGGGATAATTTAGTTTACGCATAATGTCGTCCCACAATATAACAGGGATTTATAACTTGCACACATAATTAATTTTTAAATAAGACAAATTAGTTATTGATCCCAGATATTTTTAACAACAATTTTCTCAAGTGCATATGATTTGGGTGGGGTGGGGTCAGACTGCTTTATAGGTCCCAAGATGGTCGAGCACATGGATATAATCTAAAAATATATATCAATTTTCTTTGCTCGCTAAAAAGGCAGGGCCTTAATCATGTTATTTGGGCCTCTAGAACAGAAATTTACATTTTATTGCCTGTCTCTACACTTGGGTATTGGGCACTAGGCGAAAATGACGATTTTTGTGAGTGGGGCGATGAATGTTAGAAACTTCAGTGTCAGACGACTGTACCAATAGATTTTTTTTCTTTTGATACGGCACTGCCACAATGAAATATGATTTTTATTTCTCCAACTTTATATATTATATAAATGTTGCAATTCAATTTTGTTGCCAGACTATATTTTCTATGGAAGATAGTGTGGAAGATTGAATCAATATCGAATGTGTTCGTTTTTCCAACGTTAATACTCTTATTGAAGATAGAGACAACTTTCAGACGGGCATTTGTAATATAGATTTACCATTAAGCCACATAGTATGACGGGTGAAGGGCAGGACTGACCCGGAGTCGTCCCGTTGGCCTCGCTGCTTTTTGAACAATTTTTGATTAAGAACACTCCAAAATGAAATACATTAGGTAAAACATAGAAAATCTCCTTTGCAAGAATAATACACATGTACCTTTTATTTCGTGTAGAAAACTTCAAAGTAAAGGAAATAAAAAAAATTACCAAACTTGGAGAATCAATCTCAAATGTCCATAAGACGATACAAAACAAGGCAGACATACCGGAAAAATTGAAGATTGCAATGGTCCTGACTTGGTCCAGGCATTTCAAAAGAAATGGTGGGTTAAACCAGGTTTTAAGGCGCGCCAAACCTCCCTCTTCCATTGTGATCTTTGGGTCCGGTAGTTACACAAAAGTGTTACTAACTCCATTAAACAAATACGAAAAAGATTGTTGTATCTATTTATAAAGCATAACTAACTTATATTGATGTACCTAGGTCAAGTACATTGACAAATTGCATTGTTGGCCTAACCAATATCGGGAGCTTGCCTAAGCTCCTTTTGCAAACGTGATGAAAATAGATTTTTTTTAGAAAATCACTTTTTTAATGTTTAAATTTACGATACTTAACATTCGTTCGGAAACTAGTACACCGGATAATAGAAAAATATAAGAAAACATGTATTTATCGATTTAAAAAAAGTTTTACAAGGTTTTGAAATTTTAAATGAATATTTGGTTTTTTATTCAGGAACAATAGCTATAGCACTACGGAGGATACAAAAACCTTTTAATATTGTTACAAAAATATGATTATGTAAAAGGAAGGAAAATATGCATTTGTCTAGGGTGTGCTTTATGTACTTTATTCAATTTGAAAAAGTTAATGATGTTTTTCCTGTTAGTAGATTTATAAATCTTTTGTTCTTTGTTCTCCTTCATAAGATAAATCGCGGTTAAACTTGAGTGTATCTTATTAGATTTTCGCCTTTCTGGGAATACGATCGGCGTAAACATAAATGACTTTAAAATGGCTGATTCCTGTAAAGCGGATATAACTAAAATTCGAGATTATGAAAAGCTTCAATCAAGAAAAAGTGTTGAGCATAAATATGTAACAACTAAAACTGAAAAGAAAACTTGCGATTTAAAATCTATGACCGTCACATACGGTAGTAAAGATAAGAACAAAACAATGGAAAATTTGAATGTAGCGGACTTAACTCAAAGCGAGGATTACGATGATTGCAAAATTGAACTAACTGATGAATATGCCTATACACTACCAAATGAAAATGTTACGGATACATTTCAAAACGAGGACAGAAATGAAACTACCGGAAACGAACTTAAACAACAAGAAAGGCAAGCTGGCATTACAAAGTGCCTGTATATCGTTTTTCTTGTTATTTTAAGTGACATTATAGTCTGTGGAGCCACAATCGGAATTGAATATTATTTTGGCCACTATTTGCCAAACAGAGGTAAGGTTTGATTACATTGTATAATAATTGTTTAATTTATAATGACGACGAGTATTAGGTAGGCGTAATAAACTTTTACCTAAAACAAATACGATGGCTGTCCGTAAAGTTCGTGGACAGTTGATAAAAATACATAAAGTGTATTGGATTTACTTCAATTTTTTTTATAATAGAATAAGTAGTCTTATAAATTGTTGCACCAAATTTCACAATAAACAAACAACTACAAGTTGATTTTTTATCATTTAGAACATGAATCGTATTCATAACCCGGAGCTAGACGTTTACGTTTTTTTTACGTCAAATTGAACAATTTCGTTTCCATAGGGTCATACTGAATGCAATAATTAAAAAAATAGTTTTGAAGCTTGCCCTAAGTTTTTAGATTTATATTTCTGCATGTATTTTTTTATTTCTGGGAACATTTCATTAAATTGCATGGATTTTCAAATACTTGACCTCAACAGTTTTTCGTCAAGCAAAGTCTATATAATTGGTTGGAGGCATGCAGAGCCTATAAAGGAAAAATTGCTATATCTTAATACCAGAAAACATGCTTATCATTTATTTTCTATCTTGATCTGAAATGCACATGCCATCGGAAGTATCTTGGTGAGCTTTTCTTTCAATTCAAAGAATCTGTGTGTATCTGTTGATATTTTATAGACAAAAACATCAATTTTTATAACTGCCTATTGCTCCTCCTCTTTGCATAAAGTTACTTTTTCTACGTCAATGAAACTGATGTCAATTCTAAAAATACTGATTTTTCAAGAAATTAAAATCATGAACCCTTCAAATTTGGCATATGCATCCTCCTTACTATTGGCAACACCGTAGTACAAGTTTTATTGCATCTATAGATATTTTGTAAGCATAGCGAGGTCTTGTTTTAAGCATTCTAAATATTTCTGAAAAAGATCCTACATTGTTCCAACCAACCCTACAGCAAATCAAATAATTCCAAAACGAAGCACTATTTATGTCGAGCTTTTGCAAAACAATAAACCAGAAATGAAAGGAATATGTTCGAAATTATTATTATGCAAAGAACTACGTCGTACGTCGTATTGGTTCAAATCTTTCCTTGTCCACTTTACGGATAGCCCTCGTACATGATTAAAATGCTGCTTCCCATGAGTTACTTCTTAAATTATGCATTAAATCATAGCAAACTTAACCACTTTTTCTTAATTCCTGCTTTGGTATATTGTATTCAAAACATCTAGGTCTTTAGCCACTGCTGGTGAACTAGAGTCAATTTATCAAAATATTTGAATAAGGAAGCCAAATACAGCACCGGGGATATCAACCATGTGTGGTACAAGGAAAGAAACCTGGCCTGGGCACCACAAAAGTCTTAAGTCTGATATATTCTTATTTTCCATTGCGACTCTAATCGAAACTTTCTGATTTGATAACGTCACAATGAGTTGAGAATATTCTCAGACTTAAGTATTTTTTTATGTTTTGTGGCGCCTGTTTTAAATAATTCTGAATTTAAGAATCGGAAATTTCAATGACAAAAATATTTAGAAATGTATTGATTAATTCGTGTCAGACAAGTCTGACGACCTGGCTTGTGATTATATATTGATAATGTTATCAAATGCTATCATATGCAGATTAATAAAGAATTTTTCACATTATAACAAATATTCTCCATACACACTTAAGGTAAATTTCAATCTAGTTTTCACTGTAATTTCTATAATTCAAATTGAAACCTCCCACCCCCCAAAAAAACATTGCTATTTTCTTTTTTTTTTTTTTTCGTTTTGAAAACCAAAAAATAAATATGAAAAATGAAAATGATTTCTTTTACTGCTCACCTGGACCAAAAGATTATTTGAGCTATTACCATCACTCGGCGTTTGTCTTCGTCATCTGTCGTCGTCTGTTGTCGTCTGTCGTCCATTAACTGTTTTTTTTTTCAAAAATCTTCTCCTCTGTAAATACTAAACAGAATATCATGAAACTTAGATGGATTGATCCTTAGAATGTCTTGCACAAAATAAAATGTGTTTCAATTTACGATTAGTCAAAAAACATGGCTGCCGTTGCTAAAAAGGGACCAGGGGATGAGGCTACTGTTTATGGCTTGTAAATCAAATGCACAGAGAAAACTAACATATTCTCAGCTATGTTCTATATAAGGGGGAGACTCACCTATCCAATGTCGACTGGATAAACAAATATATCTAAGGAAACAATTACCACAGGCCATTAAAACATCACTCATGCCGATGGAAGCAGATGTTTCGATACAGCAAATAAACGATCATCCAACCAGAGGCGAAAATATCCTTGACTTTTTATTCACAAGTCATCACAGCAACAAACAGAGATTTAAGACACTACCCCTATAGGAAACATTGATTATGCCATAGTTTGTAGATATAACTAGCGTGGTAAAAAGGCTTAAACCCCTCAGAAGAACAAATGCAAACTTAGAGGGAAAAAAACACATGTCTGACAACCAACCAAGAATCGAGTAGTATAATTGACAAGTGGGGAAGTATCAAGGCTGCTACAAATCAACCAAGGAGAAGAATGTATCGACCAAATGTACATTAGCGAGATCTAATCTGTGGATGAACGTATGCTTAAGACACTATTACTCGAGTATAAGGAAACAAAGAGCCAACAGTAAAGCGAAGCGAGCAAAGAACCAAAAAGACATCAAAAGATTTAAGACGATACAATAAACTGAAAGCAGAAATTCAACGTCAATCCAGGGCTTCACGAGAGACATAGTAAGTCACATCATAAACTTCGTCAAAACCTTTGACAAGGTCCCTTACCATCAACTCCTCCACAAGATAGTTTTTTATTGAAAAGGAACTCGACGCTAACCTTGATCAAGGACTTTTTCGCAAACCAAACACAGTCATTCTTTTTGGAGAATCACAGATCTGATCCATTAGACGTCGTTTCTTCTTAAGTCCCTCAAGGCACAAATGGGTCCCTTACTACCCCCCGGTATTCTGGGGCATCTATCAATGACATCCCAGATGCTAAATCATATAATGCCCGCCTGTTTGTAAATAATTGCCTCCCATATAGATATATCAGATAGACAGATGAAGCCACAGCTCCACACAAAGACCTTACATCTCTAGTACACTCAACAGTTGAAGAATACTTGGCAGATTTGCTTTGACCTAGAGAAATGCACAGTCATCAAAACTCTGGAAACCGACAAATCCACCAATCAACCTTCAAACTACGCATCCATAGATGTAGAAGAAAGAATTCAGATGTCAACATTGGCAGCAAACTGAGCTGGAAGAAACACAATAAATAGGTCACAAATAAGGAATCAAGAACACTTGGCTTTATCAAAAGTAATCTAAGTATTATACAGCTTCAGACAGAACATTTCTAGAGTACGCCCAAACTTCATGGGATCCCGACCAAACCACCTTGATAAAAAAGTTTGAACAGTTACAGAGAAGAGCTGCTAGAATTATTTTCAAGAAACCTCTCCATGCCATGTGTCATCAGTCCTTTAAAGCCTGAAATTGAAATCATAAAAAGGAGGCCGAAAGTAACTAAACCTGACAACCACCTACAAAATTTCAACATAGAATGATTGACATAGACCCATACAAGTACTACACATTGAGCGACACTAGAACTAAGAGCTGACGTTTAACAAGGCTTACCTCTGACAAGCGAGGAGTTTATTCTAACTCGTTCTTCCCACGATCCATCAGGAAATGGAACAGACTCCCATTTGATGTTGCAGAGTCGGGTTACGTGGATGACTTTCAGGCCAGGTTGAATATCATCCCCTGGTCTGAATTCACAGACCATTACAGAACAATTTGTATATAGCTGTAAATATTTTAAACCTGTTTGAATTTTGTACCCTTTTTATTTGGCCATATTCATATTGCCCAGCTCAGACGGCCTGTGTGAGTCACCAACCGAGTTAACCCCAGGACATTTCAACTGATGTATAGAAAAGACAGTGCTTTCGACCAATGAAATTGTCCTGTTTTATATGCCTTACTAATGAAGACCGTACCATTTTCATGATCTTAATTAAGGATTATCTATTATGCAAAATTATAATTGTTTAATACATAAACAATGAACAATGATAATCCTTTATTCACGGGGTATTATTGGCTACACTGGAAATCAAAAGACAATCCAAAATGAATTGTTATATTAAGGTAAAGATTCAATCAGTTTTCAATTCTTAATTATGGTCAGCACTGTCAAACCCTCTCGTTTTTTGTAAGAATAACATCAATAATTGATGGCGAAAGATTCAGGCCCTTAAGGCCTCTACTAGTTTGTTCTAGTCTTAGTTGGTTATTACTAGTTATATGATAGCATTTTATTATTTGATTCAAAATATTATTTTTATACATTACAAGATATATTTGGATTGAATTGTTTGCATAACTAAAGGTAAAAAATTTTACTTAAAATGTTCACTTTCTTTTTGATACCAGCGGATGGTGGTAAAACATGAAATCATGTAATTGAAGTCTGTATTTGCATCTTCATCTTAATTTATTTAATTTGTGTAGTACCACACGTAGACAAAATAACAGTACCAATGACTTTAAAGGGTGAGTGCACGATTTTTGTCATATGGTCTTAAATTGTTCAGAAAAATGTTTTATAACAGTCTGCAAAGTTTTTCTCCTATATCTTAATGTACAACAAAGATATTGAGAATCATTTATTTGAAAAAAGACCCCTACTCTACATTAGGGGTCTTACGTCTATCTCAGTAGATCAGAGTTTCTACTGAGTGGCAAATACATGTTTTTTCTTTAAACGTTTAAGTGATCATGTTGTATGTCCAATAATCAACAAAATATAATTAAAACAAACAAAAGTCACCAATATCATTTAATATTTTCGAATTCATATCTATGTTAAAATCTATTTAAAATGTTCAATTAATCTGTTATATTTATCTATCAAATTGAACTTTATAATAAATCAATTGAAATTAAATTCAATCAAATTCAATAATTATGGAAATGGTGGGTCACTGTAATATTTATTTATTTATTTATTTGAATAAGCAGACTTCGTTGTGTTCAGACATTTTGTATGATTAAATATGACAGAGAGAAAAAAACAATAAAAAACAAAATTCGATTTTTGTCATCTTATCGAATTGGATATAAAAGTTTCAATGATATAACATGACTAAATAATGCAGTAGAAAACGTATAACAAATTTTCATTTTAGTGAACTTTCCCTTTAAGTTTCATGTTCAGATATCACAGTGTAGGAACGGATGTGTACAGTTTTATGGCCTATAAATGAATGGTGAAACGAACCATTCTAGATTGTACAGTTTATTTTATTTTTACACAAACTTTTTTCAAATGACACAAAAACGAAGAAGATGTACGATTCCCATTCGCTTCAAATTTTAAGAAGACATAACATAGAATATGATATAACTCAGTTACCTGTTATTGTTTGTGATGTCAAATAGAAATTTCAATCTGCACACTTGATTATCCAAAAGTTCACTCCAAATTGATGTTAATAATCGGTTATTGAACATAAATTTCATTAAACTCGTGAACATTGTGTATATGTATCCTATCAAAAATCATTTCTGCACATTCCAAACATGCACAAACGGGTTAATACATATAGGATTTAATTTAATTTGAACTTTATTCACCAAAACCGTGTTTTAAAATCTGAAAAAATCTATCGCAGTCATTGTACAAAATCTATGGAGGACACTTCACAAAATCTATGGAGGATATTTTTCATAAAAACATGTTTTCACAACCTCAGCGGCGTCAGATGTAGTTCTCATTTGGCATAAATAATGCCAGAACATAAATAATTCATGTTATAATTAAATGATGAGTAGGCATAGGAAACAAAGAGAGTATATAATAGAACCGATGGGAATAAAATTTATTCAAAGTGTAAATTCGCAACACATATCGTATACGCATATATACATGTATTCCAACATATAAAAAGTTTTTTTGTCATTTGCTGTATCACATTGAGCCTTATCGATCACGTTTCTTCCTGCTTTACAAAACGTTGGATGGATTAAGTACTGTAAATGTACTTATTTTTGCGTGGTATTAATTTTCACGGATTTTGTAATCAATTTCCGCGAAATTAAATACCCGCGAAATGAAATAAGAATTCGCGAAATTAATTACCCGCGAACTTTGGTGAAATTGTAAATTCACGAAAATAAAAACCCGCGAAAATAAGTAGGTTTACAGTATACGTGAAATAGTTATTAATCACCCTTTAATTTCTATTTGAATATCATTAAGTTTCCAATTTCACAGAAACATGAACCTTACGATTGTTTTAACTAAATCACTTTTAAATTTCATAAATACTTCCTGGCTCACGTATATACTGATGAAACTTTGTGCATATATGCCTCAGTTGAAGACTGACACATCTACATTTTCTTTTCATCTTTTGACACAGATATATCTTAAAATATATATATCTTAAAATGACGGAAAGTTTAGCAAATACATGAACACTTTATTATCTCAGGAACTGTATTAAGGCATCCGGTTGGTAAAACTTGCAAATATACAAGTGGTACTTTAGCACTATTGACCTTGAATCTCTTGTCGAATGACTTCGGTTATTTCAATACAAAGACCGAAATCTTAAAATTTCTATTTATAAAAAGCTAAATGTTATTATTCTGATGGTGCCTTCAGGTGGGATTTACTTTTAATAATAACGTTATACTTTTTTATAAGGAAAAGGCACTGCTTTTAGCATTTAAAGGGCTAAATTTCCACCAAAGGACTTTTGTAGAGCTAAACGGACAGACTGTTTAATCAAACACCTTTGTCTTTATTCTGTGTTCAAAAGGCTTACATCTAAAGTATTTTGCAACCTAATAGGAAAAATGTTTTATGTGTACATTTTTTATTCAACCTCGTCGAAAAGTTATATAGGTAAAATCTTTTGGGGAGAGGTGGCCTAACTTACTATTTCGTGTGATTATTTTAAAATTGTCTATTTTAAGAAGAACAATTGCCGGACACTTCAGCAAGCAAACTAGTTCTAGATGGAGTTTTATACATGACCCCAAAAATATATCGTTTCGAAACTGCGTGAAATGTTTGATTGTAACAAAAAGACACTAATTTACCAGGTGTGATTTGCAAAAATGCTTTTTTGCTATTTGTGCGAATCTGATATATGTCTTGTTGCTATCAACAGCAGAAAAAGTTGACAGCCAACAACTAAATGTACGTGTACAGATACATATCAAAATCAATGTGATGCTATGAAGCATTTTTACGTATCGCATCTGGTTCTAACTGTCTATAATTGCTCAATGTTTGTTTCAAATGACGAATTTTGCAAAAGCTGTTTTTAGCTCACCGGACCATGTGAGCTTTTACAAACACTTGGCGTCCGTCGTCGGCATCGTCGTCGTCGTCGTCTGTCGTCGTCTGTAAACAATTTTCAAAAGTGAACTTGTCCGACACCATAAGTCCAATTGCAATTAAATTTGGTACAGTTCTTTAGTGGCATTATCTGTACGAAACTATTGTTCGGATTTTTGATTCGTAAAAAAACATGGCCGTCATGGCTAAAAATAGAACATAGGAGTCAAATAACAGTTTTTTGCATATAACTCAAAAACAGTAACAGATATCAAATTTCTGGCAAAGTAAAAGTGATCAGCACCTCAAGATCTGCCTGCCCAGAAATTTTCAAAAAGATCCAACAACCGATGTAGGAGTTATTGCCCTTTTCTGGTTTTGTTTTCAATAATTTGCACTTATTTAGCCTTATATCTTGAAAACTATACAAGATATTTCAAAAATTTAAATTGCATATGTATAAGCACAATAATATCTACAGAGTATGTATATTTGTGTAGTTCAGGTGAGCGGTTCATATTTCCCATATATCTAGTTTGGATATTTTGACAAAAAATCATTTTTAGCTCATCTGGCCAAAGCCGTATAAGTTTATGTCATCACTATGCGTCCGTCGTCATCGTCCGTTGACAATTTCAAAAATCTTCTCCTCTGAAACCACTTAACCAATTTAACTGAAACTTTAGAGGAATGATATTTGACACGTTGGCAACAAACGAATTTCATTTTGAATGATTCGATAAAAAAAACCTGACCGCTGTTATTAAAATAGAACATAGGGTAAACTTATTTAAAATGTCTTATAACTCAGCAATTATAACAGATAAAAAATATCCAAAGAATCATAGGGTCTTTTGAATCAAAAGCTCTATAGAAGTCTCCATTGGGTCGATGTCGTCAGATTACCCTTTATAGCGGTTATGGCCTTTAAAGGCCAAAAATAGCAGTTTTTCCCTGTTTTTGTCCAGAAGCATGAAAATATTGCAGATAGAGAAAATCTGTTGCTTGCTTAAACCTTCAGCTCATTAAGCTCTTCAAAAGTCTCCATTTGTTCTACAAAAGTCTTTATCAGATTAAAATTGTCACCTGGTCCTTAAACCATAATGGTCTTCCATGAGGGGTCGTCTGACAACTGCCATCACTTTATCGATTGCTGACAACGTGACAGGTGTGCTTTATATCAAGCAGGAACTGCTGAACTCTTTTAGAACATTCATTCTCGTTATCCCCACGCTAGCGAATGCACGGGGATAATGTTTTTATATCCGTCTGTCGTCCGTCGTCCGTCGTCCGTAAACTTTTAAAAACGTTAACTCCTCTGACACCATAAGTCCAATTGCAACTGAACTTGATATGGTTGTTCATTAGCATTCGGTGCTTAGAACAGATGTGGGGATTTTTGATTCGTCGTAAAACATGGCCGCCATAGCTAAAAATAGAACATAGGGGTAAAATGCAGTTTTTTGCAAATAACTCAAAAAACGGCTACAGATATCAAAATTATAGCTAAGTAAAAGTAATAAGCACCTCAAGATCTACCTACCCTGAAATTGTGAAGAACATCCAACAATCCATGTAGGAGTTATTGCCCTTTTTGTGGATTTTTTGCAAATTTTGCACCTGTTTAGCTCAATATCTTAAAAACTATACTAGATATTTGAGAAATTTAAATTGCATACTGTTAAGCACACCAAGATCTACAAAATATGTAAAGGGTCAACGTTGTAGGACCTTTCCTTTTAGGAGTTATTGCCCTTAGAACGTCAAAATTGAGCATTTTAACAGCATTTCCTCATTACATTGAAAACGTTAACTCCTCTGACACTTTAAGTCCAAATGGAACCAAACTTTGTATAGTTGTTTATTAGCATTAGGTGTATAGAACTGATGTGGGGATTTTTGATTGGTCGTAAAACATGGCCGCTGTGGCTAAAAATAGAACATAGGGTAAATGGCGTTTTTTTTGCAAATAACTCTAAAACAATGACAGATTTCAAAATTTTGATTGGGAACAAAAGTGATCAGCACTTCAAGATCTACCAGCTCTGAAATTTTGAAGAAAATCCAACAATCCATGTAGGAGTTATTGCCCTTTGTGTGGATTTTTGCAAATTTTGCACCTGTTTAGCTCAATATCTTGAAACAATACAAGATATTTGAGAAATTTAAATTGCATATTGTTAAGCACATCAAGATCTACAAAATATGTAAGAGGGTCAACGTTGTATGACCTTTCCTTTGAGGAGTTTGCCCTTAGAACGTCAAAATTGAGCATTAACAAGCATTTCCTCATTATATTGAAAACATTAACTCCTCTGACACTTTAAGTCCAATTAGAACCAAACTTGGTATTATTGTTTATTATCATTAGGTGTATAGAACTGATGTGGGGATTTTTGATTGGTTGTAAAACATGGCCGATGTGGCTAAAAATAAACATTAGGTTAAACTGCATTTTTTTGCAAATAACTCAAAAAGGGTGACAGATTTTTAGTTTAGATTTTGATTGAGAACAAAAGTGATCAGCACCTTAAGATCCACCATATTGTCAGATGACCCCCTTATTAATCTTATGACCCTTTCAACGTCAAATAGATTTTGCCTTATAACCTTTACTTCAGGCACATATGTCAGGTGAGCGATTCAGGCTCATGGGAGCCTCTTGTTCGTATGTCCGTACGTATGGCGTTAATGTCCAGTATAATCTCTGAAACCACTTGGAGTAGAAAAATTAAACTTGGGTCATTGATTGCATTGTGCCGAAGGTTTCTGAATTTTGATAATGCCCCTTGGGGCTGGGCTGCACAGGTAGCCTGAGGGTACATTATTCTTTCGTCACGCAACTCCTCCCAGGTTCACATTTGCTTCTTTAATTAGATATACTGTTAGTTAAAAACCATGTCCTTTAATGTGAAACATGTAATTGAAAGAAACTTAAAGATGATGAACCCAGCGACTTTCTATTTAAGGATAAACATGTGTCTTTGACCTGTTCTGGATTTGACCTTGCTAGAATCAAGACATTTGCAGGAAAACGCACCGTGTTATACAAGGGAACGTTGTATATCATACCCCGTTCTGTGCACGTCAATATTGTTTTAATACATATATGTTTACTATATACCGGTATGTAGCCGCTTGGAAGCAAATAGTGAAAGAACATTTTGATCTGAAATAGATCAGCAACTGCTACTTCTAAATGACAGGTTCAGGAGGTGTTGCGCTATAAAATCTGGTGTTGGAAATTAGGATCATAGCTTTAATTTCTCTGGCGTGAGCTTCGTTTTGACTTTTCTTCTTGTATTAATGAGATTGATAATCCCAGTTAAGCAAATATGTTGTTACATTATTTATTCATTTATTTTAACATATTAATTATCTGTGGGTGAAAACTGAGCTGAATTTATAAAACTGTTCTACACCTATAAGCTTTGGGAAAACGATTCTATTTGAGGAATATGAATTGTTTATGTTCTGGTATTTTTTAAGCTAAATAAGAATTATACATCTGACGCCGCTGATGTTAGGAAAATATGTCTTGATGAAAAATGTCCTCTATAGATTTTGTGAAGTCTCCTCCATAGATTTTGTACAATGACTGCAATAGATTTTGTTCAGAATTTAAAACACGGCTTGGGTGAATAAAGTTCAAATTGATTAAAATGTATGTATTAATCCGTTTGTGCATGTTTAGAATCTGCAGAAATGATTTTTGATAGGATACATATACACAATGTTCACGAGTTTAATGCAATTTATGTTCACGAACCGATTATTTACATCAATTTGGAGTGAACTTTTGGAAAATCAAGTGTGCAGATTGAAATTTCTATTTGACATCACAAACAATTACAGGTAATTGAGTTACACATCATATTCTATGTTATGTCTTCTTGAAATTTGAAGCGAACGGCAATCGTACATCTTCTTCGTTTTTGTGTCATTTGAAAAAGTTTGTGTAAAAATAAATTAAACTGTACAATCTAGAATGGTTCATTTCAACATTTATTTATAGGTCCTAAACTGTACACTTCCGTTCCTACACTGTGGATATTGTAGCTATAGGAGAAAATAACCGCCTTTCAATCTTCCCTTCGACAGCCATGCAAGGACAAATAATGTGTGTGCCGATGTTTTAATTCTAGCTCACCAAAGTCTTCAAACTAGTGACCACAAAGAAAAACTGTATTTATGATTACAATCATTGCAATAAATCCTGTATTGACGAAACACTTGAGCACCATGTCAAAAGCCTGATAGACATAAAAATGTGCATATTAGGGACGGACCATTTAACTTGAAAGGGGGGGTCTTGGTTTTTTGTTTTGATCAGAAAAAAAATTTCCGCGCAGAGCGCAAACAAATTATTAATTTTTCGAAGGCGTCGCGACAGAATATTTTTTTTTATTATCAGCATTATTTTTTTATAGCAGAAATTCTTCAGAATATTTTTTTCTTACCTCAGCTGCCAAAATATTTTTTTCATCAAAAATAATTTTCAGAATATGTTTTTAGGAAAAACCAAGCCCCCCCCCCCCTTTCAAGTTAAATGGTCGGTCCCTTAACGGTATTTTATAAGACATGAAAAAGGGTGCATAAAAATTGCTTAATTCAACGAAATTGTGTTTTGTATAATGTATGTGAGATCCCGTAATGAATTATTAGTGGCCATATTTGTATTTTTGTCACCTGCCGAAACTCAACGGACAGATCTAGCTAGTAATGGTCTTTGTTCGTCCGTACGTCTGTCTGTCCCACTTTTGTGGACACAACTCCTCTGAGACTGTTGACGGATTTTGATGATTTTGGAAGATTTTTTGTTATTACATGTAGTTCATAGCGAAAAGCCATTTTGATTCGACAAATTTCATAGAAGTCTCGGACTTTGACTTAATTGACTTCGTTCGTTGTAGGTCATAGGAACACTTTGTTGGCGAAACTCCTCTGAGGCTCCTTAAAGGATTTTGCTGAAATTGTAGAATTGTTTGTTATCATATGTAGATGACCATACTGCCACAAAACTTTGATTTGACAAATTTTATATGAGTTATGCTTTTTTAAAGCAACGCAACGATTGATTTTCCCGCGAATTCGCAGGTTTTTCCTAGTTGTGTTTATAATTTTATAATCTCACCTTTATGTTTACTCCTTTCAATATGTACATGGTTTACCCTTAAAATGTACACATGTTTCATATATTTTAAAGCCATCAACATGTTTGTAAATCGACAAACAGGCCTGTTGACTCACCAGATGGTTGTTTATATCGTTTCTTTTGTTGAGTAGTAGAGAACCAGTAGATAATCATGAGGAATTTGCGTAGTTGTAGTGGCTTTAAAATGGTCGCGTTCGCAAACAATATTGCCTATCATTTCCATCTTGCTTAAAATAATTATAGAAAAAAGAACAGAAGTCAATTTTTGATATTTTTTTATAAGTGACGCGAAGCGTCTGACCTCTGTGGTGTAACCATTTGTGTTGTTATACCATTTTCACACACTGCGCTTCAGTTGACAATGCTTTTCTCAAGGTATCAATCTATCAATATCACATGCTCAGCTATATGTTCTTGAAAGAAGCAAAGATGTACCAAAGGGGTAATCAGTATCATAAAACCGTAAAGACAAAGACAAAACCGGCAGATAAAAAATCACCACAACAAAACAAACTACAAAACAACATAAAACACACACACACATAACAACAAAACCGCATTCAGCAACGCGAACTCAAGTCGAAACGAGAGTGAACTTAGGTGCTCCGGAAGAGTAAGCAGTGCCTGCTTGCTATAGCACACCCGTCACGTTGCCAAAGATCGATTAAGTGTTGGCCAAATCCGGAAAGGATGACATTACAAAACTCTATGTCAAACCAACATCTGTGCTCATCTGAGAGATAGAAATCCCGTATTTGTATACAAGCACATGATGTCGTCCATAAAATTTCTTGAGTAATGACAACAACCTGGGAGCAACGTACCCCTGTGTTAACAATTTGCTTGTCAGCCGTGTAGCTCTATCAAGGAAGTGTTTGTACTCCCCACATGCTCTGGAATAACGAATCAATTGTGATACGTAAACTCCATATGTTGGAGCGGACGGAATGTTGCTACACAGAAAGGGAAAGTTAACTATTGGAAAGTTGAAGTCATCACGTTTGTCATAGAGCTTTGTACAAAGCCTTCCTTCTTGAAAATTTGGCTTAATTCCAATAAAAAATATATAACATTTAAAAAAATTATTTCAGAAGATGTCAGTTTACACATGCATATTACCGAAGAAAATTTTACCCACAGAGAGGCAAAAACGCACTGTAGCATGGTTGGCATAGAACATGGCGTGGTCCCGAACTTGTCATCATTGTATCGACCGGATCTAGTGTGGATTGATGCTTCTGTCAAGTATACACAATGGGCGGAATATAACGGTAAAGTTGCTTTTACTTATTTTGTTCCTATTTTGATCGTTTATGGCTTAACTAACAGTGAAAACAAAAAATGAAAAGGTTGTGCATTGAATAAATGCTCAGCTTAAAAATCAATGTCTACCAAAGTCTCTTTTTGCTCAAAAATGCCAGATGAAACATTTAATGGGTTGTGACTTAGAGATAAATCGACGATAACAAGAATTGCCTGTTTCTTTAGACACTAGTAACACATTGTAGTTCTTGTTTTAGATACTTTTGTATTCAAAGATGCTCTAAAGTTAGATATTAAAGAAACAAATGCTGAAGATTTACTGCTTTGGTGCTTAGAACATTGTAATCGATCATATTTTGGACTACAGGTGATTATCAAACTTGTTTTTTCCACAATATATAACGTTAACATCGTTTTCACTAAAATGAACAATTGATCAAGTAATTGATTAAGGAAAGCCTTCGGTGAGAAGACTTGAAAACTTCTTCGGGTTATTATTCATACACGTATCCTTAAATCCATTGTATGTGGTCAATAAACATTGGAAAAAAAACAGTTAATCAATTAAAGCAAAAAATGCTGTCTGCAAATTGTGAATGAGAGATAGCTTCTAACACTAGTTGCGCCAAAATGATGGTCCATGTAAGATGAGATAATTCTGAATTTGCCGGTACTAATTTTTAAATTTGAACACCAACAAGATTGACACATTGTTGTATGAACTAAAATAAAGTCGCTCTAACATTTTATATGTACATGTAGTTATTTTCATTCTGAGTCAACCTATTTCATGAAATGCAACCCACAATGTAGTATATAACATGAATAATTTGATTGATATAATTAATAAATCTATCTTATCGCTAGAATGACAAGTGTGCTTGTTCAAAGATTTCGCCAACTGATGAGGGATTTATAAATAATATTAATAGCCTTGGAAATACCGAACCATGCTCAAATGGCCAAGCTGTTTGTGGGATAAAAAGAGAGTCGGGCTATGCAATGTACCATAGAGGTAAACACACTTAATAAAGATGGTCTTAATTTCTTTTTTTTCTCGTATATAATTACCTGAGGATACAAGAAGAGAGAGGTTTGGCGGTCCTAAACCTGGTTTAAACCACCATTTTTTCTGATTTCCTGTACCAAGTCAATACCATTGTCGTATTTCTCTGCTGTGTCTTCCTTGTTTTGTCTTTTCTCCTGGACATTTTAGATTGATGCTCTTAGTTATTGTCAGGCCTGACATATACGACTGTTTCCAAACTTATAATCTGGGCACCTCTAAAAAATCTACGACGTACTTGCTGACTGTTATTTTGTTGTTTTGGGAAAGAAAGTTAAATTTTAAGATTTGCCCTACGAAATTCGGTATGTTTCAAAACTGTAAAGCTTGTAACTTATAACTTAGTTTCCAACCTTTTTAAAGCTAAAATGAATGTTAAATTAATTAAATTGAATAAAATTTTACATGTATATCTACATGTACATTTCACATACTCTCAAAAACTTTTTCTGTTAGAAATCATGGAATATATAAATATTTTGAGATGGCTTCGCTTGTACATGCGGAATTGCAGATTTTAATTGATAGAAACAAGATGTATTTAAAAATGGAGTAACCTAGTAAAAATAAACGAAAGCATAAAACTTAAGATGTCTACTGTTGGAATCAAGAGTTCGATAATACATGTGAATTATCAAATCAAAATTCCTTTCAGTTTAAAAATGTGGATTACATTATAAACAGAAAAAGTATATTTAATTGACTGCGTCAGTCATCTTATCTACAATGCTATTTAAAAAGTGTATCGACTGCATCAAAATACGTTTGATTTTAGAATGTGTATTGATCATCCCGGACCTATGTATGCCAAAGTCAATAGTTGTTTGGCTTTCTCAATGGACAAAACAATATTTTTTAAAATATAAATTGTGCATCCCACATTTAGAGTTTGTACATTTTAAATGTTTGACACAGAAAGACCGGTAACTAATTTTATATGACTTGATCTTGGCATTTGGTGGCTAGGCTGGTAGTTTGGTAAAAATGAAATATATTTTTTACTAAAAAATCCAAAACGTTCTTCCCTCTTGCTGCCAAAGGGACATATGTGTCCACTACCGGCTCGCTGCCAAAATGACATATGTGTCCTACCGGTTCGCTGCCACACGGACCTATATGTCCATCGGACCAAAACAACAAATGCAACTAAATAATCCCTTATAATTTAACACAACCATTCAAAATACAGAATAACAAACTTTTATGTCAGAACAGTAACTTTTAAACAATATTGACCCAAATATAAAAGTTGTTTTCATGTATTATATCCGTAGCAACGTAAAAAATAGAAAAAGAAGTCACATTTTATCAAAGATTTTGGCGTACAGGTATTGAAACGTCACAACATCGTGGCGTTGGCGACGTCATACAAAATTTTAATCTGGCAACAAGAGGGTTAACAAGCTTTATTAACTCCTCTTTTCACCCAAATTAATTTTTATGTTCTTATTTGCCGTTTAAGTACGAGGAAAAAAACATTCTCACATAAGAAATTTATTTCCATACTTTGTTGCTTTGTTTTTCTTGGTCTAAAGACTTTTAAGACTTTGTGATAATCCCTTGTTTCATTGTTGAAGGTTTTTAAAACTTTATAAAAAAATCACAAATCCCATCTTTGCACCGTTCAGCCTAAGACCTTTTCCTCATTTTCTGTTATGCTCAATTAAATATTCAATTTGTTTTCATTATTGGAGGTCATGTTCCACTATCTAGGATAGGATTCCATATTACTGTTCAATTCATTACATATAACAGTATTACATCAGTAATCAGTCTGTTATCTCTTGTTTTTCATTATAGCTGCATGAGTTAGTATATTTACAATGTAAATCTAACTTTGATGTTTGAAAATTTATTAAATTCTTAGTATTATTTATGGTGTTTTGGACCTTACTGTATCAAATATTTATTTACAGTATTGACTTTAATTTAAGAATGTTCTTAATTCCTCATCAGTTGTCAAAAACATTATTCCATATTCTAATACAGCTAGACAAGACACCATTTAAATCAATTAACCCATTTGTTGTTTTTCTGTTTCTAACGTGTCCAGGTTTTTGTTATTACCATTTCAATTCTTTTAGAATTCTTGTTTATTTTTAAACAAATCCTGTAAGTTTTTCCTCTTTTGTGTGCAATCATAGGAGGCCTTTTAAATATTTGTTTGCATCTTTCATTGCTCTGCAATACATGCCTATGTTTAATTTATATATTTTTTTTCAATTGTTTTATGGCTGGATTGAACTTTGTTACCAACACTATGGTTTTATCATTACCATGTCTATTATCTTGTACCAGATCTTTTCTGTTAAGATGAATTGTATTTTGTATTATTAAACCAATCTTTAGATTCATAACCTCTGAGTCTCTGCAAAAATCTGATTTTGAAGACTTTAATGATGTTTTGAAGCTGCATTGCATCACTTTTATTTCTGATATGTCTTATTATCTCTCCTTTAATGAAGCCTTTAAATACCCCTTTGGGATGCGAGCTAGTCCTTTCTAAATATTGGAATGTATTTGTCTTTTTCGTATATGATTTTAAGTCAAGAGTTCCATTCAAGTTAAATATTTCCCCTTTGTATATGAATGTGTCTAAGAGTGGCATTTCTGAGCAAGAAATGTTAATGTTAATTTCAATAACTTGTGGCAAGGATTAGCTAGTTGGATCTCATGAATTTCAGCTTACAATCCTTTATATAAAAGGAATATATTATCTCTAAATCTTGCACAGAATATTGTTATCATAAATTTACAGAGATTGATGAAATAATACAAAATACAATTTATCTAAACAGAAATGATATTTTACAAGATAAAACACGTGGTAATGTCAAAACCACAGTGTAGGTTACGAAGTTCGATCTATCCATAAAACAGATAAAAAAAATATTAATCAAACATTGACATATCTTGCAGAGCAATGAAAGATGCAAACAAATATTTAAAAGGCTTTGAATGATCGCTTCAAAAAGAGGAAAAAAACTTAAAAGATTTGTTGAAAAAATGAAAATGAAAATCAATTCTAATAGAATTGAAATGGTAATAACAAACACCTGGACACATTAGAACCACAAAACAATTAATGGGTTAATTGATTTAGATGGTGTCTTGTCTAGCTGTATTAAAATATAGAAGAATGGTTTTTGACAACTGATGAGGACAATATAGAGCATTCTTAAATTAAACCCAATACTGTAAATAAATATATAATACAGTTAAGTCCGAAACACCATAAATAATACTCTTTTTTTATATCATACTAGAAAATAGATAAAAAAAGTTCAAATGAAAGGTACATGTACTGATGGACCTTTAATGGACATATAGTAAGATATATAGAATAGTATGTACTTTCCTTTTTGATAATATCTTTATCTAGGTGAGTATAAGACGAGTCCGTTAGGACGATTCTGATACAAGACTAGATGTAGATAAGTATATAATATGTTTTTTTTTTTCGGTAATTAAAAAACCACACACATTTAACAAGTTTTTAGTACAAATACGTCGCATGACGTCACAAAATACGTCACATTTCATTGCATGACGTCACATTTATCAAGTGCTCCCACCTGATATTTTCTTGTATCACGGACTGTCCATGATACGAAAAAAAAATCAGGCAGATGAGATCAAATGACCAATTACCGATTAATCATGTATATAATATAATATAATATGATTAAGGTCCGCCTTTTTAGCGAGCATCGAAAATCTAACAAAGCTTGGTCAGTATCGTGCATTTGGTATGATAAGTCAATGCCAATGGGACGATGTTGCCACAAGCTAGCTCGATAATTTCCGGAAAATCGTTTTTCAGCGGAAAAGACTGAATGGTGTTTAAATAAAAATCTGTGTGTAAAAAAAAAACAAGCGGACAAATGAGGGTTTCATCACTGGTTTTGTATTACAATTTTTTATTTTGGGCATAACAGATTAAGATGTATTTTTTATAAGCCCAGAGAGTTCATTGTTTTACTTGCTTCGTGTCTATTATTATTATATTATATTATTATTATATTATATTATTATTATAGACGTGTTCCGGTTTTCTCGTCAGTATATTTCTTGCACATCTCAAAACATGCACAGTGCCGTAGGGCTCGCATCTGCGATGGTTGCTATAAACTTACAGTTAAAGTTTTTATTGTATTTAATATTGTAATTTAGAATTTGAGAATTGGGGTGTTCATTTTAACATCAAGATTGCTTTCCTTTCTTTTAAAAGTATTTCATACATTCCATTTTCAGTAACATTGATGTTGCCAATTACATGACAAAAATTTTGTTGTGCCTGCAGACAAAGCAGCAAATAACATCTTTTTGTGTGCAAGAAACACTATATTGACTGTTTGACAGCTGAATAAGGGGTTGGTTCAAGGGGGTTGGTTGTACTAGCAATAGCATCATCAAAACAGCTACAACACTGTCCAGGGTCGAAACTACTAGTATTGACATTAACAAATCTGTCATTTCCTCTTTCGGCCTTTCTGTTAGTACAAATAATGATGATATTCCACCCCTGTATTGGATCCCTAAATTACATAAACATCATACAAACATCGCTTCATTGCAGGGTCATCCAAATGTACCACTAAACCTCTTTCAGTTCTGTTGACTTCAATACATGTACTTACGGCAATAAAATCCGGCCTCTAGAAATATTACGATTGTTATTATAGAAATGGTGTCAATCAAATGTGGATCCTGAAGAATTAAAAATAATTGGTGGAGATTCCTAACTCTAAATCAGTTTCATCTTGTAACAAGCATCAAAACTTTCGATTTCCGTCTACAATTTACACTTCCAAATAATGGAAATGCTCAATTGTCTTATCGACAACATATTTGTTCAGCTCGATGAACGTGTTTTCAGCAAACAATAGGGATTTCAAGGGGCATTTACTGTGTACCTTTGCTTGCTGATTTGTTTCTTCATTCATATGAAGCGGATTTCTTACAATCTGTTCTAGACAATAAAAAAATCACAGGCGGGCTCTCTCTTTTAACCTCACTTTCCGTTCGATTGATGATATCCTTTCACTGAAAAATTCTCGATTTGGTGACTTTCTACATCTCATATATCCTCAGGAAGTTTAGATAAAGGACACAACGGATTATTGGAGGTCTGCTTCATATTTAGATCTTCATCTCGAAATAAACTTGAAGGAAGACTTTCAATAAAGCTCTATGACAAACTTGATGACTTGAACTTTCCAATTGATAAGATTTTCCTCCCGTTCCGTTCGCTCCAGCTTATGAAGTTTACGTATCACAACTCCAGAGCTTGCGGGAATTACATCGGTTTTTCTTCATCACTCATAGACAAATATGGGATATATATCTCTCGGATGAGTGCAGATGTGTGTTTGTCATAGGGGTTTGTTTTGTCTTCCTTTACCGGATTTGACACACTGAAGTGAAAATTGGTAAAGCAACGTGTGTACTATAGCAGACAGGAACCGCTCACTCTTCCGGAGCACCTGAGTTCAGTTTCAATACGACTACAGCTCGCGTTGCTAATTGATAATAATGTTTCCGTGTTATATATGTTGTCTGCTTTTTTTGTCCTTTCTTTGTGTTTTCTGGTTTTGTCTCTGTCGTTACGGACTATGACATTCAGATGGTCCATTGGTACCTCTGCTTCTTTCCACTTTCAGGCATAATCAGATATTAGTTTTCTTTCGAATAAAGAATATCTAAAACACATGTCATGTTATATGGAAGCTATTGGGATGATTGTTTTACAGCATTTATCAAAATTTAATTCGAAAACGGTTTTTTTTTTAATATGAAACTGGCAGAAAATTAAAATCGTCAAGGGTGACACTAGCTTTGTTTGAAAAGCTTATCTTGTTACATTTAAATTCATATACAGGCCATATATGTATACATGTAGTCAATCACTCAATTTACTTACCTTCAAAATCAATTTTAAACGTGTCTATCCCACGTTTGGTAAGCCTCACCTGTACGATTTGCACAAGAGATGAACAAAAATTACCAAGATTCACGTAAAGTTTTTTTTATAGATTTTAAATAGAGTGTGTTTGAACTGGTAAAGAAATATTTTTTAAGGAAAAATCCAAGCCCCCCCCCCCTTTCAAGTTAAATGGTCGGTCCCTTAAAAGCTTTTCAAATTAACCTTGCTAAAATGGAAATAAAGTGTCCAAATATGATATAACATTCGCTATTATGGGGAAGAAAATACGTTTTAAAAACGTTGAATTGATGTCGCTGTCGCGTCACTATTTTACAATAAGGTGCAATATTATTTGATTAGCTACTACATGTACTATGTTAATACTTTAATAATATGGGATAGACATGGCCGGATTAAGAGAGATAAGGCATGATGAATTTTCAGTAGCGGAATTTGAAAGAAACCAGGAGGCACATCCCCGTACCAATTGAATTATTGGTTGAAAATAAAGAAAATCATTTATAGGCAGGACGTGGAGGGTGTTACTAAAGTGTGAAAACGGAACACGAAACGGAAAGACAGAAAACGGGACCGAAAATGATTTTGGCTCTTTGTATTAAGCTTTATCTAACATTTGTGCTTAGATTTACCTTCATTATGTTAATTCCTATCCAAAAGCGTAATTGCAACTTTACAAGATTGCATGTTCGGATCCTTTGCTATCCCTCATATAAGAAGCGTGTTTTATTCTGTGGTAAAGCTGGAAACTACGTATACAGTCACTGAAAAATAAACAGCATATTTTAGTTTTCATTCAGCCAAACCCGTACAAGCAAAATTAGTCGTTCCCGTTTATAGATCGTCTCGTCCGTCCGTCTGTCCGTCCGTCAGTTAACATAGATGTTGTAAACACAACTTTTCCTTAACCTTTTAATGGATTTTGATGAAGTTTTACATGGAGGAAGTACATAATAATGTATGAAGATGTGCATCGCATGTCATCAAATGTTCGCTGCTGGCAAGGATCGATTCACGGGCAACATACAAAGTAATACGGCACACCGTAACCACTTCAATGAGTGAATCTTAGTTTATTTATAAGTTACTCAATTCTAGTTTAACCAGCTAAATACAAGTTACAGAAAACCTTGATTTTCTTAACTTTAACTTTAACTAAAATTATCTTGTAACTATCATTAAGTTGAGATTAAAAATCTCGGTTAAACAGAGTTTTGAACCTTTAGAAAATCCTTGTTTTTCTCAACTTAATGATAGATACTTCAGTTTATCCTCGATTATATTACTTCAACTAAGATTAAGTAGTACTTAAAATAGTGTTTTACAAATCGGTTCAGTCGTATGTATCCAGCTTTTTTATTGGCAAAAGAACCTCTGTTCTGAGAGGAATTTTGATTGGCGTGAACATAACCCATCTTCTCTGGGAACTTCATCTTAGATAAAGCTAGTTAAATGTTCGTTACAGAAAAACCTAGATTTTCTGAACTAAAACTTCAATTTTCTCATACTCATTTACCTGAGAAAAACCCAGATTAGCAGAAAAATACGCAAAAATCCTTGTTTGTAAATGCAGAATTTTAAAGAAAAACTCTGTCGTTATCATCTTAGTGTTTATTATGAGAAAATTGATAGTTAGTAAATGTTGGCTTTTCTCATTGTGGATGTGGCGTGCCATTCATACACTGGAAGCTATGTAGAAAGTGAACTTATATATCAACTATGAGGCTAAAATTGTAATATTTTATAAAATTGATAGTATAACTAATGAGGGGTGGTGAATATCAATTTTAATGTCAAAAGTGTAACGTCGGGATTCAATAAGTACACAAGTTCTTCGCACGAGTTTAATCCCGTAGCGTTATTCGACACAAGTGACATTAGAATTGATGTTCGTCATCCTGAATTAGTTATAAATAAATAAATAAATAAATAAATAAATAAAGTATGTTGCACTGTGGCTTGTGTATAAATAAAATAGATAAATAATTTTTGTTTTATTTGTTTTAAAGGTTTTATTTCTTTATATTTCTTATTTAGTTTTTACCTTTTAAATGTGGCTTCACCATCCATTTATTTATCTATTTTGAATTAGTTATACTTTTTATTATATTAGATAAATAATTAAAATAATGAAATCGAATTAATTATGGATATACAGCCCCATTTATATGCACAAATTATACATACGTATGTTAATATACACATGTGCAAATTTACACACGTATGTATAAGCAAAAATGCTATGCATTCACATGAGTTTTATTCTTAGTGTATTTTTATAAATTAATTCAAATGAGTCGGCTGGACCAATATGAACTATACGTATACCGATATGTGATCCCGTTACAGTCATTTTGTTAACCCCTGGATTTGCTAATGAAGCCCTGTCATTATGGTCCTCAAAATTTACAGTTCCTTTATTTCCCATCCCACCGTTTTCTCTCTCTCAGTGTGTGTAGGTTCAACCAGAATTCAGTATTGTATTTTCGACAAATAAAGGTTGATTTTGTGAAACTGAGTAATGGTTGGTATTATCCAACACTGGCAAGTGTTCAACCAGTATGGCCTTTTTCCTGGAAAGAATTCTTCAATTTAGTCACCATGGCGTAGGTATGGGTTCCACAGTGTGCGAAAGGTTTGGGGAAGGCTTTCGTCCCTTTCTGGATGCATTAGCCTTATATATAATGGTGCGTTGAGGATATATTGGCCTGTCTTGTGAGTTAGTTCGTTTTTCTTCTGGTTTGTGGTCGTATACACAAGCCCTTGTTGCATGACTGGCATGCATGGGTCTGTGTTATGAATGCTGTGTTCTGGATTCAACTTGTTGTTTCAATTAGTTCTTGTCCCGATTGTGACTAAAATATTGTAGACTGGACATAAAATATATATATATATATAAAGACCAATGCAGTAATACAACAACTTTCCTTTCTTTAAAGTCACGTTGGTTCAACTTAAACAATGCTCTAATTGTCCCGCCGCCTTTCTTAACATACAGTTTTGAATTATAAAAACTCGAATATAGAATTTGGCTTTCCGTCCGTCCGTCCTTCCATCTGGTTTGTTTCCTAAATCCAAATCGTAGCTTTAGGCCTAAGAAATAAGGAAGAAGCCTGTTGCTTATGGGTAAAGAGGTCAAAAGCAAAGGTCAAAAGTTATGCAAAACTAAGAAAAGGTAGTGATATTTGTTCCCAAAGCATTATTTTACTCAGAAATACGCATATCTATGCTTATTGTGTATGAAAGATGCAAATTGTGTTGGAGGAATTAAGAGTTAAGGTCACAAGTTTAGAAAAAAAATGATATTGTAGAGTGATATTGGATTCGCATGCCTAACTTACAAACGTCTTTATATAATTTCATAAACTTACACGTCGTAGAGCATATGGTGAACGAAAGATGCATGTAGATTCAGGAGTAAATAGCTTTAAGGTCGAAGTCATAAGGTCCACAGGAAGGAAAAAAATCGAGCTATGCATTTCTTTGAATTGCGTTTACATGCACAAAATTTAATTAAAAAGCATATGTAAATTTACACATAAAGATTTACATCTGGTCCTGAGGTGATGTAAATTTACACCATGCGCAAATTTACATACGTATGTATTTGCATTTACATGCATTATTTACACACATGTGTAAAATTACATACGTATGTAAAAATGCATACGTATGTAAATCTGTGCATGTATTGCGTATTGTGTACTTATCTTTGTTACATATTTTTTGCGGGAAACTTCACGAGAAATTAATGAATTAGCCAGCGAGTAAAATAAATCCTGTAATTCACTCAGTGACAAGTAATAAGTGTAACAGCGAAACTGTTACTAAGTCTCCCAAACGAAGTTTCCCAATTGACTCCCATGTAATAATCTCAGACTCCCCTATGATTACAAATGCTTTCTCTTAAAATAAGCAGTAATAAAATATATGGTTATAGGGTGGGGATCTCAATGGCTTTAAAGATATTAAGGATTTTGTAATTTGAGGGGGTGGGGCATGACCCCCTGGGACCCCCCCTATGGTACCAAATGATTCGTCTAATCATAAGGAATAATAATATATATGGTTATAGGGTGGGGATCTCAATAGTTTTCAAGATATTAAGGATTTTGTAATTTGAGGGGGGCGGGGTATGACCCCATGGGACCCCCCCTATGGAACCAAATGATTCGTCTAATCATAAGGAATAATAATATATATGGTTATAGGGTGGGGATCTCAATAGTTTTCAAGATATAAAGGATTTTGTAATTTGAGGGGGCGGGGCATGACCCCATGGGACCCCCCCCCCTATGGTAACAAATGATTCGTCTAATCATAAGGAGTAATAATATATATGGTTATAGGGTGGGGATCTCAATGATTTTCAAGATATTAAGGATTTTGTAATTTGAGGGGGGCGGGGCATGACCCCCTGGGACCCCCCTATGGTACCAAATGATTCGTCTTATCATAAGGAATAATAATATATATGGTTATAGGGTGGGGATATCAATAATTTTAAAGATATTAAGGATTTTGTAATTTGAGGGGGCGGGGCATGACCCCCTGGGACCCCCCTATGGTACCAAACGATTCGTCTTATCATAAGGATTAATAATATATATGGTTATAAAGTAATTATTTGAACTATTTTCGACATATTCAAAAAATGTCATTTTTTGGGGTATTTGGGGGGGGCGTGGCACAGCCCCTGGGGGGTCCCCATACTTGAATTTCGGGGAGAAGCCACATCTCATAGGGTTCTACCACTGTGTCAAATTTGAAATAAATCGGTCAAGTATAAAGTACAAAAGGGCCCCGGACAAAGTTGGCGGCGCGAGAAAGAAGAAGAAGAATAATAATAATAATTAAATTACAATCGTTCAAAGAACGATCGCGAGGTCTTTCCCTATTTGTGTCCTCCAAGAGAAATAGATTCCTAACTGAATGATACCATTTTGGATATATCAACCTGGTAGGTACTCCAGATTAGAAATATTTGGTTGCTATGGACTTTTAGGTCGGTTGCTATGAACAAAACATCACTTCCGGTCATAAAATATTGAAATTAAAACTCAGCAGGTAGTCAGGAGTAAAAAAATATATGGTTGCTCTGGACTTTCAGGTCGGTTGCTATGAACAAAACATCACTTCCGGTCATGAAATATTGAAATTTAAACTCAGCAGGTAGTCAGGTTTCATAAAATATATGGTTGCTATGGACTTTAAGGTCGGTTGCTATGAACAAAACATCACTTCCGGTCATATAATATTGAAATTTAAACTCAGCAGGTAGTCAGGAGTCAAAAAATATATGGTTGCTATGGACTTTTAGGTCGGTTGCTATGAACAAAACATCACTTCCGGTCATAAAATATTGAAATTTAAACTCAGCAGATAGTCAGGAGTCAAAAAATATATGGTTGCTATGGACTTTTAGGTCGGTTGCTATGAACAAAACATCACTTCCGGTCATAAAATATTGAAATTTAAACTCAGCAGGTAGTCAGGAGTCATAGAATATATGGTTGCTATGGACTTTTAGGTTGGTTGCTATGGACAAAAGGTCACTTCCGGTCACAAAAAGATAAAATTTAAACTCAGCAAGTAGTCTGGATTCGTAAAATATATGGTTGCTATGGACTTTTCCTTAAGATTACCTTGTTGCTAAGGACTGACCTTGACCTATGACCTTTGACCTTGGACCTAAATTACAGCCCCTTCCTAACTGATTGTGAAAATATATGGTTGCTATGGATTTTTCCTTAAGGTTACCTTGTTGCTAAGGACTGACCTTGACCTATGACCTTTGACCTTGGGCCCAAATTATAGCCCCTTCCTAACTGATTGTGAAAATATATGGTTGCTATGGACTTTTCCTTAACATTACATTGTTACATATGGATTACTATACATTGCGCAATACATTCCTATATTTAGTCATGATGCAATAATTCAAACTTGAGATTTGACCTATGACATATATATTTTCGGATGTAACTTATGTCACCTAAGACGATTGGTGAAGGTCCCAAGTCTGTAGGACTAACCGTTTTGAAATAAATTTTGTTGGCGCATCGCGACACTTTTCGGGTCAAAAACGCGTAACCAGGAAGGTGTTCGAAAATTTTTTTTTTGCATGACGAATCATTGCCAGAAGTCAGGTAACAAATTCCACACTTCAGATTTTTGATAACAGTTATGGTTTCTGAGTTAATCTGCAGACAAGGTTTTTGGGTTACGGGCAGATAACTCCGTTACTAAAAATAGATCGGTTTCAAAGCATGAGTCACGTCGTCTCCTGGTAGTGATGATTAAGTGTGCCAACTTTCGTTAAGATCGGTTAAGACACTTTTCGTTTTTTGAGGGAAGAAAAGAATAATAATAATAATTAAATTACAATCGTTCAAAGAACGATCGCGAGGTCTTTCCCTATTTGTGACCTCCAATAGAATTAAATTCCTGAATGATACCATTTTGGATATATCAACCTGGTAGGTAGTCCAGATTAAAAAATATATGGTTGCTAAGGACTTTAAGGTCGGTTGCTATGAATAAAACGTCACTTCCGGTCATAAAATATTGAAATTTAAACTCAGCAGGTAGTCAGGAGTCATAAAATATATGGTTGCTATGGACTTTTAGGTCGGTTGCTATGAACAAAACATCACTTCCGGTCATAAAATATTGAAATTTAAACTCAGCAGGTAGTCAGGAGTCATAAAATATATGGTTGCTATGGACTTTGAGGTCGGTTGCTATGAACAAAACATCACTTCCGGTCATAAAATATTGAAATTAAAACTCAGCAGGTAGACAGGAGTCATAAAATATATGGTTGCTATGGACTTTTAGGTTGGTTGCTATGGACAAAAGGTCACTTCCGGTCACAAAAAGATAAAATTTTAACTCAGCAAGTAGTCTGGATTCATAAAATATATGGTTGCTATGGACTTTTCCTTAAGGTTACCTTGTTGCTAAGGACTGACCTTGACCTATGACCTTTGACCTTGGGCCCAAATTATAGCCCCTTCCTAACTGATTGTGAAAATATATGGTTGCTATGGATTTTTCCTTAAGGTTACCTTGTTGCTAAGGACTGACCTTGACCTATGACCTTTGACCTTGGGCCCAAATTATAGCCCCTTCCTAACTGATTGTGAAAATATATGGTTGCTATGGACTTTTCCTTAACATTACATTGTTACATATGGATTACTATACATTGCGCAATACATTCCTATATTTAGTCATGATGCAATAATTCAAACTTGAGATTTGACCTATGACATATATATTTTCGGATGTAACTTATGTCACCTAAGACGATTGGTGAAGGTCTTAAGTCTGTAGGACAAACCGTTTTGAAATAAATTTTGTTGGCGCATCGCGACACTTTTCGGGTCAAAAACGGGTAACCAGGAAGGTGTTCGAAAATTTTTTTTTTTGCATGACGAATCATTGCCAGAAGTCAGGTAACAAATTCCACACTTCAGATTTTTGATAACAGTTATGGTTTCTGAGTTAATCTGCAGACAAGGTTTTTGGGTTACGGGCAGATAACTCCGTTACTAAAAATAGATCGGTCTCAAAGCATGAGTCACGTCGTCTCCTGGTAGTGATGATTAAGTGTGCCAACTTTCGTTAAGATCGGTTAACACACTTTTCGTTTTTTGAGGGAAGAAAAGAAGAATAATAATAATTAAATTACAATTGTTCAAAGAACGATCGCGAGGTCTTTCCCTATTTGTGTCCTCCAATAGAAATAGATTCCTAACTGAATGATACCATTTTTGGATATATCAACCTGGTAGGTACTCCAGATTATAAATTTTTGGTTGCTACGGACTTTTAGGTCGGTTGCTATGAACAAAACATCACTTCCGGTCATAAAATATTGGAATTTAAACTCAGCAAGTAGTCAGGAGTCATAAAATATATGGTTGCTATGGACTTTAAGGTCGGTTGCTATGAACAAAACATCACTTCCGGTCATAAAATATTGAAATTTAAACTCAGCAAGTAGTCAGGAGTCATAAAATATATGGTTGCTATGGACTTTTAGGTCGGTTGCTATGAACAAAACATCACTTCCGGTCTTAAAATATTGAAATTTAAACTCAGCAGGTAGTCAGGAGTCATAAAATATATGGTTGCTATGGACTTTTAGGTCGGTTGCTATGGACAAAAGGTCACTTCCGGTCACAAAAAGATAAAATTCAAACTCAGCAAGTAGTCTGGATTCATAAAATATATGGTTGCTATGGACTTTTCCTTAAGGTTACCTTGTTGCTAAGGACTGACCTTGACCTATGACCTTTGACCTTGGACCTTAATTACAGCCCATTCCTAACTGATTGTGAAAATATATGGTTGCTATGGACTTTTCCTTAAGGTTACCTTGTTGCTAAGGACTTACCTTGACCTTTGACCTTTGACCTTGGGCCCAAATTATAGCCCCTTCCTAACTGATTATGAATATATATGGTTGCTATGGACTTTTCCTTAACATTACATTGTTAAATATGGATTACTATACATTGCGCAATACATTCCTATATTTAGACATGACGCAATAATTAAAACTTGACATTTGACCTATGACATATATATTTTCGGATGCAACTTATGTCACCTAAGACGATTGGTGAAGGTCCCAAGTCTGTAGGACTAACCGTTTTGAAATAAATTTTGTCGGCGCATCGCAACACTTTTCGGGTCAAAAACGAGTAACCAGGAAGTTGTTCTAAAAAATTATTTTTGCATGACGAATCATGGCCAGGAGTCAGGTAACAAATTCCACACTTTAGATTTTGGATAACAGTTATGGTTTTTGAGTTAATCTGCAGACAAGGTTTTTGGGTTAAGGGCAGATAACTCTGTTACTAAAAATAGATTGGTTTCAAAGCATGAGTCACGTCGAGTCCTGGTAGTGATGATTAAGTGTGCCAACTTTCGTTAAGATCGGTTAAGACACTTTTCGTTTTTTGAGGGAAGAAAAGAAGAATAATAATAATAATAATAATCATAAGAAATACAGTAAGGTCTTTCCTTCTGTAAAGGGAAAGACCTTAATTAAATTACAATCGTTCAAAGAACGATCGCGAGGTCTTTCCCTATTTGTGTCCTTCAATAGAAATAGATTCCTAACTGAATGATACCATTTTTGGATATATCAACCCGATTAGAAATATTTGGTTGCTATGGACTTTTAGGTCGGTTGCTATGAACAAAACATCACTTCCGGTCATAAAATATTGAAATTTAAACTCAGCAGGTAGTCAGCAGTCATAAAATATATGGTTGCTATGGACTTAAAGGTCAGTTGCTATGAACAAAACATCACTTCCGGTCATAAAATATTGAAATTTCATCTCAGCAGGTAGTCAGGAGTCATAAAATATATGGTTGCTATGGACTTTTAGGTCGGTTGCTATGAACAAATCATCACTTCCGGTCATAAAATATTGAAATTTAAACTGAGCAGGTAGTCAGCAGTCATAAAATATATGGTTGCTATGGACTTTTAGGTCGGTTGCTATGAACAAAACGTCACTTCCGGTCATCAAATATTGAAATTTCATCTCAGCAGGTAGTCAGGAGTCATAAAATATATGGTTGCTATGGACTTTTAGGTCGGTTGCTATGAACAAAACGTCACTTCCGGTCATAAAATATTGAAATTTAAACTCAGCAGGTAGTCAGCAGTCATAAAATATATGGTTGCTATGGACTTTTAGGTCGGTTGCTATGAACAAAGCGTCACTTCCGGTCATAAAATATTGAAATTTCATCTCAGCAGGTAGTCAGGAGTCATAAAATATATGGTTGCTATGGACTTTTAGGTCGGTTGCTATGAACAAAGCGTCACTTCCGGTCATAAAATAATGAAATTTAAACTCAGCAGGTAGTCAGGAGTCATAAAATATATGGTTGCTATGGACTTTTAGGTCGGTTGCTATGAACAAAACGTCACTTCCGGTCATAAAATATTGAAATTTAAACTCAGCAGGTAGTCAGGAGTCATAAAATATATGGTTGCTATGGACTTTTAGGTCGGTTGCTATGGACAAAAGGTCACTTCCGGTCACAAAAAGATAAAATATAATCTCAGCAAGTAGTCTGGATTCATAAAATATATGGTTGCTATGGACTTTTCCTTAAGGTTACCTTGTTGCTAAGGACTACCTTGACCTATGACCTTTGACCTTGGACCTAAATTACAGCCCCTTCCTAACTGATTGTGAAAATATATGGTTGCTATGGATTTTTCCTTAAGGTTACCTTGTTGCTATGGACTGACCTTGACCTTTGACCTTTGACCTTGGACCCAAATTATAGCCCCTTCCTAACTGATTGTGAAAATATATGGTTGCTATGGACTTTTCCTTACCATTACATTGTTACATATGGATTACTATACATTGCGCAATACATTCCTATATTTAGTCATGACGCAATAATTCAAACTTGAGATTTGACCTATGACATATATATTTTCGGATGCAACTTATGTCACCTAAGACGATTGGTGAAGGTCCCAAGTCTGTAGGACTAACCGTTTTGAAAAAAAATTTGTTGGCGCATCGCAACACTTTTCGAGTCAAAAACGCGTAACCAGGAAGTTGTTCGAAAACTTTTTTTTTGCATGACAAATCATGGCCAGAAGTCAGGTAACAAATTCCACACTTCAGATTTTTGATAACAGTTATGGTTTCTGAGTTAATTTGCAGACAAGGTTTTGGGGTTACGGGCAGATAACTCTGTTACTAAAAATAGATTCGTTTCAAAGCATGAGTCACGTCGAGTCCTGGTACTGATGATTAAGTGTGCCAACTTTCGTTAAGATCGGTTAAGACACTTTTCGTTTTTTGAGGGAAGAAAAGAAGAATAATAATAATTAAATTACAATCGTTCAAAGAACGATCGCGAGGTCTTTCCCTATTTGTGTCCTCCAATAGAAATAGATTCCTAACTGAATTATACCATTTTTGGATATATCAACCTGGTAGGTACTCCAGATAAGAAATATTTTGTTGCTATGGAATTTTAGGTCGGTTGCTATGAACAAAACATCACTTCCGGTCATAAAATATTGAAATTTAAACTCAGCAGGTAGTCAGGAGTCATAAAATATATGGTTGCTAAGGACTTTTAGGTCGGTTGCTATGAACAAAACATCACTTCCGGTCATAAAATATTGAAATTTAAACTCAGCAGGTAGCCAGGAGTCATAAAACATATGGTTGCTATGGACTTTTAGGTCGGTTGCTATGAACAAAACATGACTTCCGGTCATAAAATATTGAAATTTAAACTCAGCAGGTAGTCAGGAGTCATAAAATATATGGTTGCTATGGACTTTTAGGTCGGTTGCTATGAACAAAACATCACTTCCGGTCATAAAATATTGAAATTTAAACTCAGCAGGTAGTCAGGAGTCATAAAATATATGGTTGCTATGGTCTTTTAGGTCGGTTGCTATGGACAAAAGGTCACTTCCGGTCACAAAAAGATAAAAAATTTAAACTCAGCAAGTAGTCTGGATTCATAAAATGTATGGTTGCTATGGACTTTTCCTTAAGGTTACCTTGTTGCTAAGGACTGACCTTGACCTATGACCTTTAACCTTGAACCTAAATTACAGCCCATTCCTTACTGATTGTGAAAATATATGGTTGCTATGGATTTTTCTTTAAGGTTACCTTGTTGCTAAGGACTGACCTTGACCTATGACCTTTGAACTTGGGCCCAAATTATAGCCCCTTCCTAACTGATTGTGACAATATATGGTTGCTATGGACTTTTCCTTAACATTACATTGTTACATATGGATTACTATACATTGCGCAATACATTCCTATATTTAGTCATGACGCAATAATTCAAACTTGAGATTTGACCTATGACATATATATTTTCGGATGCAACTTAAGTCACCTAAGACGATTGGTGAAGGTCCCAAGTCTCTAGGACTAACCGTTTCCAAATAAATTTTGTTGGCGCATCGCGACACTCTTTGGGTCAAAAACGCGTAACCAGGAAGTTGATCGAAAAACAATTTTTTGCGTGACGAATCATGACCAGGAGTCTAGCAACATTTTCCCTGCTTCAGAATTTTGATAACGGTTACGGTTTCTGACTTTATCTGCAGACAAGGTTTTTGAGTTCCAGGCAGATAACTCCGTTACTAAAAATAGATCGGTTTCGCAGGGTTAGTCAGGTCAAGTTTGTGCAGTGTCGGTTAATGGTACCAAGTATCGAAATGATATGTCGCGACACTTTTTTTGTATGGACCGCGGAAAAGAAGAAGAATAATAATAATAACTAGGAGGACAATTGTTTCGTAAACAATTGCTAAGGTCTTTCACGGAGACACGTTTACAATTTTTTTATTCATCTGTTATGTTTAAATGGTTTTACAATGCTCAGTAATTTGTGTATGTTGAGCGTAATTATAAAATTTTCGTACTTTTTTATTGTTTTAGAGACATTCTGTTTATATTATAATTTTGTTCAATTTTATTAGAGCAACATTAGTACAGTTTCAAAACAGTTTGAAGAGATTTCTGAACTCTACAAGATATGAATCACATTTTTAAGTTCACATGGGGATTTTCATATACTACTAAACCTCTAGAAAGATCTGGCTAACAAAACTAAACAGCTTACTTGATAAATGCAGGAACTTTGTAGAATTATTAAAAACTAAATCAGTCAAGGTAGGTGTTTAATGCCATCATTGCTCACATCACATGGAAAACTGATAAACATCTTTATAGGATCTTTAGGTTTTATTTCTCATTGTGAGTTCGTTTTTATACTTAAATTTTTTTTGTTAATGTCTTTCGTTATGTTGTTTCAGACTTACGCCATTTCATGTTTGATTCCTGATTTACATTTACTTGTTTATTTAAGCTTAATTGCTATAAAATAAAAAGGTTAAGTAACATTTTTAGTGGGTATATATGACTGAACGAGTTGGTTTTTTACGCCCTTCCAACGCTATATAGGTTATTTAAACGCGATGAACATGAAAAGGATGATGAAATGAACATGAAATGATGGTGATAAATGAAATATGGGGATGGGGTTGGAAACAAAGGATAGTAAATTTTGAAGAACCTCTGGAAAAAGGGAGAGATGGGTAGGGGCAGAAAATTTAATCTATGCAGTGCACAACTTGGCGGTCCACTGAGGGGTCTTATACATGTATGAAGCGTGGCACTCTCCACACATGATAAATAGTACGAAAAACATGACCGCTAACCATAGTGCGCCAACGTGTTTGAAGTGCCACGCCTTATATACGTAAAAGGGCTCCTTTTCACGCCAAGTAGCGCACCATTTAGGCTAAATTTCCGCCCCTCTCCCTTTTCCTGTGGTTCTTTGGAATTTACTGTTTCTTTTTTTCCCACCCCATCCCCATCTTTCATAAAACATCATTATTTCATATTCATTTTATCATCCTTTTCATGTTCATGACCTTTAGATTAACTATGTAGCGTTGCAAGGGAGTAAAACACCATCTAAATCATTTTTGTTAATTTCTTTCGCTATGATGTTCTTTTTCGTTTTCTGCAGACATACGTCATTTGATTCCTGATTTGTACTTCATGGCTAGGCGATAAAGTTTTAATAAAGCTTTATTGCAGTTACTTGAAACGGCGAAATGACACTATCAATATGGATTAATTTTCCTTTCATGTTCAGAGTTAATCATGTTTTCTAAGAATATAACCGTTCTCTTTAATCCCTTAGGCACCTATTCATAAAATCAGGATTTGAAATAAGCTGGCAACCGGCTCTCTACTGTTCAGATAAGGAGCCGGTATGACCCAATGATAAAATTGATATGATTGGGTATCATCCAATTAGTAAAAAGTTGTCAATCAGAACTGATTAATTAGCGTTAATTAACGATGTTTTCTTATCTAAAGATAGATAATATGAATCAATTCACACCTAAACGTCAAAGGGTAAGGAATTTCTTTATTCTTTAACTTTATTTCAAGAAATGTTTGGATAGCCAATTAACAGTTAATTAACGAACAGTGTGGATAAGGAAAGAGGGGTGATTTCAATCACATGATAATACCATATTTGTTAAAGCCTCATATAATCTCACAAGTAAAAGATTTTACTTGCAAAATCGGGTCATACCCGCCTTTATCTTCAGATAACAGCGGGGTACCAGCCTAGATTTGAAACGATTCTAAGCATAAAAGATCGGCGACATCGTTGGATTTAGTCTAGTTCAATACTTAAAAAAACGCGTGAGAATATTAGTGGTATTATTATACTACAAATTCTGCAAACCTACTAACAAAATCAGATTGTTTTGACATGGAATATTGTAACATTAATCAGCATCATTTTCCCTTGTAGTATGTATAAAAATACATTTAAAATTGAAACAGTACAGATTTTCAAATTTAAAAATGATAATAAAGGGAAACAATTTCTAATCACGTGTTTAAATCAACCATTTGCAAACAGAATATTCGCACGAAATGAAAGCATTAATAAATTGATAACAGAGTAATTAGATACATAACAAGCAGTTGTTTAGGTGTAATAATGGGGTCGTTTATCTTTACCCATAGCTACTTGTTATCACAAGATTCAGATGAATTCTATTTCAATATTGTTTTTAAAAATTATACATTTGATGCAATAACTCAATATTACTTTTAACCAGACAACAGGCAGAAAACAAACAGAAAACTATCATGTCATGGCATAACCACTTAAACAAAAATTCGATATTTTTCGGATGGTTTTTGGCATAGTATTTGGTTACCAGATTGAATTATCGCCCCTTTGTTTTTCGTTGTCCAATAATATAGTTCCTATTAAAAATACAGTTTATAGTTCCTAAATGTCCCGTTTGTTATTTATTTTGTTTTGTTTCTTGGTTCTGTGATTTACTGTTTTAACCTAAACCATAAATTGAGCATTGAAAGTCAATGACACTAGATTTACAAAAAGGATTAATTTTCCTTACGAATGTCCTCATTAAAAGTGACCAAAGATATCCAATTAAAAACAAAAAATAAAACTATAGCATTTGTTCCTTAACACTTTGCATGCTTTAGTTTTTCTATTTTTATTGTAGTTTAGGAGGAGAAGAAGACACAAACTTTACGGTGTTAGGGGAGATAACTCCATAACAATAAATAGTTTGCTTTCGCAGGGTAAATTACGAAGAGTTTTTTTATGACCGATATTCCACCTTAAATATCAAAATGATATGTCGCGAAACAAAAAATATTTTGGGGCGGCGGATGAAAAATAATAATAATAATAATAATCAGAAGAATTGCTAGAAGGTCTTTACGACCGTAGTCGTGAAAGACCTTAATAAAGACCGGTCAACATTTTTTCATCTGATTTTGACTAAATATGATTAAAAGTAGTACATTTAACATGTTTTGACCACTTTTAGTGCAAAAATGTCAATTTTCACATTTTTGGAAAAAAGGGGGGATGAACTATTAATTTCTTTATTTCTAATATCTGAGACCCTTAAATGGGTTAAATGTGTTGAAATAGTGTCATAAAGTTGATTTGACCTTGAAAAGTCAGTCAAGGTCATACGGTTACTCTGTATCTAAGACCGGTGTAAATTTCCTTAAAATCCATTCGCGTTCAATATTTTAGCAATTTTTTCTCATTTTGGGGTTTTAAGAGGTAGAAAAGACATTGGACAACTGATTAGCACTAAAAACATGACTAAAATATGAATAATTATGTAAAATATAGATCTGTATATGTAGTAACCCTTAAAATTTCATTTTGAGTAATTTGACCTTGACCTTTGACCTTGGATTTTGACATTTTTGGATGTAACATATGTCACCTAAGTTTAATGGTGAAG
>CAXARO010000107.1:0-31837 GCA_963971305.1 Arcuatula senhousia | reverse complement strand
TTGTTTTTTTAGTTCCGCGACGCCAAAAATGACGTCCTAGATTTTTGGTGTACACTTGCCGTATGAGGATATAAAATAAAACTATAAATAGTATACCGTTCTACTTGGTACCGCCTAATAGCTGAGATGTAGGGCTACATTGTGCACCTTAAACGAAGCGCGTAGCGCGCAAGACCGCTCGGCATATCCCGATATCTTCTTTTTTTCAACTTGTTTTTTTAGTTCCGCGACGCCAAAAATGACGTCCTAGATTTTTGGTGTACACTTGCCGTATGAGGATATAAAATAAAACTATAAATAGTATACCGTTCTACTTGGTACCGCCTAATAGCTGAGATGTAGGGCTACATTGTGCACCTTAAACGAAGCGCGTAGCGCGCAAGACCGCTCGGCATATCCCGATATCTTCTTTTTTTCAACTTGTTTTTTTAGTTCCGCGACGCCAAAAATGACGTCCTAGATTTTTGGTATACACTTGCCGTATGAGGATATAAAATAAAACTATAAATAGTATACCGTTCTACTTGGTACCGCCTAATAGCTGATATGTAGGGCTACATTGTGCACCTTAAACGAAGCGCGTAGCGCGCAAGACCGCTCGGCATATCCCGATATCTTCTTTTTTTCAACTTGTTTTTTTAGTTCCGCGACGCCAAAAATGACGTCCTAGATTTTTGGTGTACACTTGCCGTATGAGGATATAAAATAAAACTATAAATAGTATACCGTTCTACTTGGTACCGCCTAATAGCTGAGATGTAGGGCTACATTGTGCACCTTAAACGAAGCGCGTAGCGCGCAAGACCGCTCGGCATATCCCGATATCTTCTTTTTTTCAACTTGTTTTTTTAGTTCCGCGACGCCAAAAATGACGTCCTAGATTTTTGGTGTACACTTGCCGTATGAGGATATAAAATAAAACTATAAATAGTATACCGTTCTACTTGGTACCGCCTAATAGCTGAGATGTAGGGCTACATTGTGCACCTTAAACGAAGCGCGTAGCGCGCAAGACCGCTCGGCATATCCCGATATCTTCTTTTTTTCAACTTGTTTTTTTAGTTCCGCGACGCCAAAAATGACGTCCTAGATTTTTGGTGTACACTTGCCGTATGAGGATATAAAATAAAACTATAAATAGTATACCGTTCTACTTGGTACCGCCTAATAGCTGAGATGTAGGGCTACATTGTGCACCTTAAACGAAGCGCGTAGCGCGCAAGACCGCTCGGCATATCCCGATATCTTCTTTTTTTCAACTTGTTTTTTTAGTTCCGCGACGCCAAAAATGACGTCCTAGATTTTTGGTGTACACTTGCCGTATGAGGATATAAAATAAAACTATAAATAGTATACCGTTCTACTTGGTACCGCCTAATAGCTGAGATGTAGGGCTACATTGTGCACCTTAAACGAAGCGCGTAGCGCGCAAGACCGCTCGGCATATCCCGATATCTTCTTTTTTTCAACTTGTTTTTTTAGTTCCGCGACGCCAAAAATGACGTCCTAGATTTTTGGTGTACACTTGCCGTATGAGGATATAAAATAAAACTATAAATAGTATACCGTTCTACTTGGTACCGCCTAATAGCTGAGATGTAGGGCTACATTGTGCACCTTAAACGAAGCGCGTAGCGCGCAAGACCGCTCGGCATATCCCGATATCTTCTTTTTTTCAACTTGTTTTTTTAGTTCCGCGACGCCAAAAATGACGTCCTAGATTTTTGGTGTACACTTGCCGTATGAGGATATAAAATAAAACTATAAATAGTATACCGTTCTACTTGGTACCGCCTAATAGCTGAGATGTAGGGCTACATTGTGCACCTTAAACGAAGCGCGTAGCGCGCAAGACCGCTCGGCATATCCCGATATCTTCTTTTTTTCAACTTGTTTTTTTAGTTCCGCGACGCCAAAAATGACGTCCTAGATTTTTGGTGTACACTTGCCGTATGAGGATATAAAATAAAACTATAAATAGTATACCGTTCTACTTGGTACCGCCTAATAGCTGAGATGTAGGGCTACATTGTGCACCTTAAACGAAGCGCGTAGCGCGCAAGACCGCTCGGCATATCCCGATATCTTCTTTTTTTCAACTTGTTTTTTTAGTTCCGCGACGCCAAAAATGACGTCCTAGATTTTTGGTGTACACTTGCCGTATGAGGATATAAAATAAAACTATAAATAGTATACCGTTCTACTTGGTACCGCCTAATAGCTGAGATGTAGGGCTACATTGTGCACCTTAAACGAAGCGCGTAGCGCGCAAGACCGCTCGGCATATCCCGATATCTTCTTTTTTTCAACTTGTTTTTTTAGTTCCGCGACGCCAAAAATGACGTCCTAGATTTTTGGTGTACACTTGCCGTATGAGGATATAAAATAAAACTATAAATAGTATACCGTTCTACTTGGTACCGCCTAATAGCTGAGATGTAGGGCTACATTGTGCACCTTAAACGAAGCGCGTAGCGCGCAAGACCGCTCGGCATATCCCGATATCTTCTTTTTTTCAACTTGTTTTTTTAGTTCCGCGACGCCAAAAATGACGTCCTAGATTTTTGGTGTACACTTGCCGTATGAGGATATAAAATAAAACTATAAATAGTATACCGTTCTACTTGGTACCGCCTAATAGCTGAGATGTAGGGCTACATTGTGCACCTTAAACGAAGCGCGTAGCGCGCAAGACCGCTCGGCATATCCCGATATCTTCTTTTTTTCAACTTGTTTTTTTAGTTCCGCGACGCCAAAAATGACGTCCTAGATTTTTGGTGTACACTTGCCGTATGAGGATATAAAATAAAACTATAAATAGTATACCGTTCTACTTGGTACCGCCTAATAGCTGAGATGTAGGGCTACATTGTGCACCTTAAACGAAGCGCGTAGCGCGCAAGACCGCTCGGCATATCCCGATATCTTCTTTTTTTCAACTTGTTTTTTTAGTTCCGCGACGCCAAAAATGACGTCCTAGATTTTTGGTGTACACTTGCCGTATGAGGATATAAAATAAAACTATAAATAGTATACCGTTCTACTTGGTACCGCCTAATAGCTGAGATGTAGGGCTACATTGTGCACCTTAAACGAAGCGCGTAGCGCGCAAGACCGCTCGGCATATCCCGATATCTTCTTTTTTTCAACTTGTTTTTTTAGTTCCGCGACGCCAAAAATGACGTCCTAGATTTTTGGTGTACACTTGCCGTATGAGGATATAAAATAAAACTATAAATAGTATACCGTTCTACTTGGTACCGCCTAATAGCTGAGATGTAGGGCTACATTGTGCACCTTAAACGAAGCGCGTAGCGCGCAAGACCGCTCGGCATATCCCGATATCTTCTTTTTTTCAACTTGTTTTTTTAGTTCCGCGACGCCAAAAATGACGTCCTAGATTTTTGGTGTACACTTGCCGTATGAGGATATAAAATAAAACTATAAATAGTATACCGTTCTACTTGGTACCGCCTAATAGCTGAGATGTAGGGCTACATTGTGCACCTTAAACGAAGCGCGTAGCGCGCAAGACCGCTCGGCATATCCCGATATCTTCTTTTTTTCAACTTGTTTTTTTAGTTCCGCGACGCCAAAAATGACGTCCTAGATTTTTGGTGTACACTTGCCGTATGAGGATATAAAATAAAACTATAAATAGTATACCGTTCTACTTGGTACCGCCTAATAGCTGAGATGTAGGGCTACATTGTGCACCTTAAACGAAGCGCGTAGCGCGCAAGACCGCTCGGCATATCCCGATATCTTCTTTTTTTCAACTTGTTTTTTTAGTTCCGCGACGCCAAAAATGACGTCCTAGATTTTTGGTGTACACTTGCCGTATGAGGATATAAAATAAAACTATAAATAGTATACCGTTCTACTTGGTACCGCCTAATAGCTGAGATGTAGGGCTACATTGTGCACCTTAAACGAAGCGCGTAGCGCGCAAGACCGCTCGGCATATCCCGATATCTTCTTTTTTTCAACTTGTTTTTTTAGTTCCGCGACGCCAAAAATGACGTCCTAGATTTTTGGTGTACACTTGCCGTATGAGGATATAAAATAAAACTATAAATAGTATACCGTTCTACTTGGTACCGCCTAATAGCTGAGATGTAGGGCTACATTGTGCACCTTAAACGAAGCGCGTAGCGCGCAAGACCGCTCGGCATATCCCGATATCTTCTTTTTTTCAACTTGTTTTTTTAGTTCCGCGACGCCAAAAATGACGTCCTAGATTTTTGGTGTACACTTGCCGTATGAGGATATAAAATAAAACTATAAATAGTATACCGTTCTACTTGGTACCGCCTAATAGCTGAGATGTAGGGCTACATTGTGCACCTTAAACGAAGCGCGTAGCGCGCAAGACCGCTCGGCATATCCCGATATCTTCTTTTTTTCAACTTGTTTTTTTAGTTCCGCGACGCCAAAAATGACGTCCTAGATTTTTGGTGTACACTTGCCGTATGAGGATATAAAATAAAACTATAAATAGTATACCGTTCTACTTGGTACCGCCTAATAGCTGAGATGTAGGGCTACATTGTGCACCTTAAACGAAGCGCGTAGCGCGCAAGACCGCTCGGCATATCCCGATATCTTCTTTTTTTCAACTTGTTTTTTTAGTTCCGCGACGCCAAAAATGACGTCCTAGATTTTTGGTGTACACTTGCCGTATGAGGATATAAAATAAAACTATAAATAGTATACCGTTCTACTTGGTACCGCCTAATAGCTGAGATGTAGGGCTACATTGTGCACCTTAAACGAAGCGCGTAGCGCGCAAGACCGCTCGGCATATCCCGATATCTTCTTTTTTTCAACTTGTTTTTTTAGTTCCGCGACGCCAAAAATGACGTCCTAGATTTTTGGTGTACACTTGCCGTATGAGGATATAAAATAAAACTATAAATAGTATACCGTTCTACTTGGTACCGCCTAATAGCTGAGATGTAGGGCTACATTGTGCACCTTAAACGAAGCGCGTAGCGCGCAAGACCGCTCGGCATATCCCGATATCTTCTTTTTTTCAACTTGTTTTTTTAGTTCCGCGACGCCAAAAATGACGTCCTAGATTTTTGGTGTACACTTGCCGTATGAGGATATAAAATAAAACTATAAATAGTATACCGTTCTACTTGGTACCGCCTAATAGCTGAGATGTAGGGCTACATTGTGCACCTTAAACGAAGCGCGTAGCGCGCAAGACCGCTCGGCATATCCCGATATCTTCTTTTTTTCAACTTGTTTTTTTAGTTCCGCGACGCCAAAAATGACGTCCTAGATTTTTGGTGTACACTTGCCGTATGAGGATATAAAATAAAACTATAAATAGTATACCGTTCTACTTGGTACCGCCTAATAGCTGAGATGTAGGGCTACATTGTGCACCTTAAACGAAGCGCGTAGCGCGCAAGACCGCTCGGCATATCCCGATATCTTCTTTTTTTCAACTTGTTTTTTTAGTTCCGCGACGCCAAAAATGACGTCCTAGATTTTTGGTGTACACTTGCCGTATGAGGATATAAAATAAAACTATAAATAGTATACCGTTCTACTTGGTACCGCCTAATAGCTGAGATGTAGGGCTACATTGTGCACCTTAAACGAAGCGCGTAGCGCGCAAGACCGCTCGGCATATCCCGATATCTTCTTTTTTTCAACTTGTTTTTTTAGTTCCGCGACGCCAAAAATGACGTCCTAGATTTTTGGTGTACACTTGCCGTATGAGGATATAAAATAAAACTATAAATAGTATACCGTTCTACTTGGTACCGCCTAATAGCTGAGATGTAGGGCTACATTGTGCACCTTAAACGAAGCGCGTAGCGCGCAAGACCGCTCGGCATATCCCGATATCTTCTTTTTTTCAACTTGTTTTTTTAGTTCCGCGACGCCAAAAATGACGTCCTAGATTTTTGGTGTACACTTGCCGTATGAGGATATAAAATAAAACTATAAATAGTATACCGTTCTACTTGGTACCGCCTAATAGCTGAGATGTAGGGCTACATTGTGCACCTTAAACGAAGCGCGTAGCGCGCAAGACCGCTCGGCATATCCCGATATCTTCTTTTTTTCAACTTGTTTTTTTAGTTCCGCGACGCCAAAAATGACGTCCTAGATTTTTGGTGTACACTTGCCGTATGAGGATATAAAATAAAACTATAAATAGTATACCGTTCTACTTGGTACCGCCTAATAGCTGAGATGTAGGGCTACATTGTGCACCTTAAACGAAGCGCGTAGCGCGCAAGACCGCTCGGCATATCCCGATATCTTCTTTTTTTCAACTTGTTTTTTTAGTTCCGCGACGCCAAAAATGACGTCCTAGATTTTTGGTGTACACTTGCCGTATGAGGATATAAAATAAAACTATAAATAGTATACCGTTCTACTTGGTACCGCCTAATAGCTGAGATGTAGGGCTACATTGTGCACCTTAAACGAAGCGCGTAGCGCGCAAGACCGCTCGGCATATCCCGATATCTTCTTTTTTTCAACTTGTTTTTTTAGTTCCGCGACGCCAAAAATGACGTCCTAGATTTTTGGTGTACACTTGCCGTATGAGGATATAAAATAAAACTATAAATAGTATACCGTTCTACTTGGTACCGCCTAATAGCTGAGATGTAGGGCTACATTGTGCACCTTAAACGAAGCGCGTAGCGCGCAAGACCGCTCGGCATATCCCGATATCTTCTTTTTTTCAACTTGTTTTTTTAGTTCCGCGACGCCAAAAATGACGTCCTAGATTTTTGGTGTACACTTGCCGTATGAGGATATAAAATAAAACTATAAATAGTATACCGTTCTACTTGGTACCGCCTAATAGCTGAGATGTAGGGCTACATTGTGCACCTTAAACGAAGCGCGTAGCGCGCAAGACCGCTCGGCATATCCCGATATCTTCTTTTTTTCAACTTGTTTTTTTAGTTCCGCGACGCCAAAAATGACGTCCTAGATTTTTGGTGTACACTTGCCGTATGAGGATATAAAATAAAACTATAAATAGTATACCGTTCTACTTGGTACCGCCTAATAGCTGAGATGTAGGGCTACATTGTGCACCTTAAACGAAGCGCGTAGCGCGCAAGACCGCTCGGCATATCCCGATATCTTCTTTTTTTCAACTTGTTTTTTTAGTTCCGCGACGCCAAAAATGACGTCCTAGATTTTTGGTGTACACTTGCCGTATGAGGATATAAAATAAAACTATAAATAGTATACCGTTCTACTTGGTACCGCCTAATAGCTGAGATGTAGGGCTACATTGTGCACCTTAAACGAAGCGCGTAGCGCGCAAGACCGCTCGGCATATCCCGATATCTTCTTTTTTTCAACTTGTTTTTTTAGTTCCGCGACGCCAAAAATGACGTCCTAGATTTTTGGTGTACACTTGCCGTATGAGGATATAAAATAAAACTATAAATAGTATACCGTTCTACTTGGTACCGCCTAATAGCTGAGATGTAGGGCTACATTGTGCACCTTAAACGAAGCGCGTAGCGCGCAAGACCGCTCGGCATATCCCGATATCTTCTTTTTTTCAACTTGTTTTTTTAGTTCCGCGACGCCAAAAATGACGTCCTAGATTTTTGGTGTACACTTGCCGTATGAGGATATAAAATAAAACTATAAATAGTATACCGTTCTACTTGGTACCGCCTAATAGCTGAGATGTAGGGCTACATTGTGCACCTTAAACGAAGCGCGTAGCGCGCAAGACCGCTCGGCATATCCCGATATCTTCTTTTTTTCAACTTGTTTTTTTAGTTCCGCGACGCCAAAAATGACGTCCTAGATTTTTGGTGTACACTTGCCGTATGAGGATATAAAATAAAACTATAAATAGTATACCGTTCTACTTGGTACCGCCTAATAGCTGAGATGTAGGGCTACATTGTGCACCTTAAACGAAGCGCGTAGCGCGCAAGACCGCTCGGCATATCCCGATATCTTCTTTTTTTCAACTTGTTTTTTTAGTTCCGCGACGCCAAAAATGACGTCCTAGATTTTTGGTGTACACTTGCCGTATGAGGATATAAAATAAAACTATAAATAGTATACCGTTCTACTTGGTACCGCCTAATAGCTGAGATGTAGGGCTACATTGTGCACCTTAAACGAAGCGCGTAGCGCGCAAGACCGCTCGGCATATCCCGATATCTTCTTTTTTTCAACTTGTTTTTTTAGTTCCGCGACGCCAAAAATGACGTCCTAGATTTTTGGTGTACACTTGCCGTATGAGGATATAAAATAAAACTATAAATAGTATACCGTTCTACTTGGTACCGCCTAATAGCTGAGATGTAGGGCTACATTGTGCACCTTAAACGAAGCGCGTAGCGCGCAAGACCGCTCGGCATATCCCGATATCTTCTTTTTTTCAACTTGTTTTTTTAGTTCCGCGACGCCAAAAATGACGTCCTAGATTTTTGGTGTACACTTGCCGTATGAGGATATAAAATAAAACTATAAATAGTATACCGTTCTACTTGGTACCGCCTAATAGCTGAGATGTAGGGCTACATTGTGCACCTTAAACGAAGCGCGTAGCGCGCAAGACCGCTCGGCATATCCCGATATCTTCTTTTTTTCAACTTGTTTTTTTAGTTCCGCGACGCCAAAAATGACGTCCTAGATTTTTGGTGTACACTTGCCGTATGAGGATATAAAATAAAACTATAAATAGTATACCGTTCTACTTGGTACCGCCTAATAGCTGAGATGTAGGGCTACATTGTGCACCTTAAACGAAGCGCGTAGCGCGCAAGACCGCTCGGCATATCCCGATATCTTCTTTTTTTCAACTTGTTTTTTTAGTTCCGCGACGCCAAAAATGACGTCCTAGATTTTTGGTGTACACTTGCCGTATGAGGATATAAAATAAAACTATAAATAGTATACCGTTCTACTTGGTACCGCCTAATAGCTGAGATGTAGGGCTACATTGTGCACCTTAAACGAAGCGCGTAGCGCGCAAGACCGCTCGGCATATCCCGATATCTTCTTTTTTTCAACTTGTTTTTTTAGTTCCGCGACGCCAAAAATGACGTCCTAGATTTTTGGTGTACACTTGCCGTATGAGGATATAAAATAAAACTATAAATAGTATACCGTTCTACTTGGTACCGCCTAATAGCTGAGATGTAGGGCTACATTGTGCACCTTAAACGAAGCGCGTAGCGCGCAAGACCGCTCGGCATATCCCGATATCTTCTTTTTTTCAACTTGTTTTTTTAGTTCCGCGACGCCAAAAATGACGTCCTAGATTTTTGGTGTACACTTGCCGTATGAGGATATAAAATAAAACTATAAATAGTATACCGTTCTACTTGGTACCGCCTAATAGCTGAGATGTAGGGCTACATTGTGCACCTTAAACGAAGCGCGTAGCGCGCAAGACCGCTCGGCATATCCCGATATCTTCTTTTTTTCAACTTGTTTTTTTAGTTCCGCGACGCCAAAAATGACGTCCTAGATTTTTGGTGTACACTTGCCGTATGAGGATATAAAATAAAACTATAAATAGTATACCGTTCTACTTGGTACCGCCTAATAGCTGAGATGTAGGGCTACATTGTGCACCTTAAACGAAGCGCGTAGCGCGCAAGACCGCTCGGCATATCCCGATATCTTCTTTTTTTCAACTTGTTTTTTTAGTTCCGCGACGCCAAAAATGACGTCCTAGATTTTTGGTGTACACTTGCCGTATGAGGATATAAAATAAAACTATAAATAGTATACCGTTCTACTTGGTACCGCCTAATAGCTGAGATGTAGGGCTACATTGTGCACCTTAAACGAAGCGCGTAGCGCGCAAGACCGCTCGGCATATCCCGATATCTTCTTTTTTTCAACTTGTTTTTTTAGTTCCGCGACGCCAAAAATGACGTCCTAGATTTTTGGTGTACACTTGCCGTATGAGGATATAAAATAAAACTATAAATAGTATACCGTTCTACTTGGTACCGCCTAATAGCTGAGATGTAGGGCTACATTGTGCACCTTAAACGAAGCGCGTAGCGCGCAAGACCGCTCGGCATATCCCGATATCTTCTTTTTTTCAACTTGTTTTTTAGTTCCGCGACGCCAAAAATGACGTCCTAGATTTTTGGTGTACACTTGCCGTATGAGGATATAAAATAAAACTATAAATAGTATACCGTTCTACTTGGTACCGCCTAATAGCTGAGATGTAGGGCTACATTGTGCACCTTAAACGAAGCGCGTAGCGCGCAAGACCGCTCGGCATATCCCGATATCTTCTTTTTTTCAACTTGTTTTTTTAGTTCCGCGACGCCAAAAATGACGTCCTAGATTTTTGGTGTACACTTGCCGTATGAGGATATAAAATAAAACTATAAATAGTATACCGTTCTACTTGGTACCGCCTAATAGCTGAGATGTAGGGCTACATTGTGCACCTTAAACGAAGCGCGTAGCGCGCAAGACCGCTCGGCATATCCCGATATCTTCTTTTTTTCAACTTGTTTTTTTAGTTCCGCGACGCCAAAAATGACGTCCTAGATTTTTGGTGTACACTTGCCGTATGAGGATATAAAATAAAACTATAAATAGTATACCGTTCTACTTGGTACCGCCTAATAGCTGAGATGTAGGGCTACATTGTGCACCTTAAACGAAGCGCGTAGCGCGCAAGACCGCTCGGCATATCCCGATATCTTCTTTTTTTCAACTTGTTTTTTTAGTTCCGCGACGCCAAAAATGACGTCCTAGATTTTTGGTGTACACTTGCCGTATGAGGATATAAAATAAAACTATAAATAGTATACCGTTCTACTTGGTACCGCCTAATAGCTGAGATGTAGGGCTACATTGTGCACCTTAAACGAAGCGCGTAGCGCGCAAGACCGCTCGGCATATCCCGATATCTTCTTTTTTTCAACTTGTTTTTTTAGTTCCGCGACGCCAAAAATGACGTCCTAGATTTTTGGTGTACACTTGCCGTATGAGGATATAAAATAAAACTATAAATAGTATACCGTTCTACTTGGTACCGCCTAATAGCTGAGATGTAGGGCTACATTGTGCACCTTAAACGAAGCGCGTAGCGCGCAAGACCGCTCGGCATATCCCGATATCTTCTTTTTTTCAACTTGTTTTTTTAGTTCCGCGACGCCAAAAATGACGTCCTAGATTTTTGGTGTACACTTGCCGTATGAGGATATAAAATAAAACTATAAATAGTATACCGTTCTACTTGGTACCGCCTAATAGCTGAGATGTAGGGCTACATTGTGCACCTTAAACGAAGCGCGTAGCGCGCAAGACCCCGCTCGGCATATCCCGATATCTTCTTTTTTTCAACTTGTTTTTTTAGTTCCGCGACGCCAAAAATGACGTCCTAGATTTTTGGTGTACACTTGCCGTATGAGGATATAAAATAAAACTATAAATAGTATACCGTTCTACTTGGTACCGCCTAATAGCTGAGATGTAGGGCTACATTGTGCACCTTAAACGAAGCGCGTAGCGCGCAAGACCGCTCGGCATATCCCGATATCTTCTTTTTTTCAACTTGTTTTTTTAGTTCCGCGACGCCAAAAATGACGTCCTAGATTTTTGGTGTACACTTGCCGTATGAGGATATAAAATAAAACTATAAATAGTATACCGTTCTACTTGGTACCGCCTAATAGCTGAGATGTAGGGCTACATTGTGCACCTTAAACGAAGCGCGTAGCGCGCAAGACCGCTCGGCATATCCCGATATCTTCTTTTTTTCAACTTGTTTTTTTAGTTCCGCGACGCCAAAAATGACGTCCTAGATTTTTGGTGTACACTTGCCGTATGAGGATATAAAATAAAACTATAAATAGTATACCGTTCTACTTGGTACCGCCTAATAGCTGAGATGTAGGGCTACATTGTGCACCTTAAACGAAGCGCGTAGCGCGCAAGACCGCTCGGCATATCCCGATATCTTCTTTTTTTCAACTTGTTTTTTTAGTTCCGCGACGCCAAAAATGACGTCCTAGATTTTTGGTGTACACTTGCCGTATGAGGATATAAAATAAAACTATAAATAGTATACCGTTCTACTTGGTACCGCCTAATAGCTGAGATGTAGGGCTACATTGTGCACCTTAAACGAAGCGCGTAGCGCGCAAGACCGCTCGGCATATCCCGATATCTTCTTTTTTTCAACTTGTTTTTTTAGTTCCGCGACGCCAAAAATGACGTCCTAGATTTTTGGTGTACACTTGCCGTATGAGGATATAAAATAAAACTATAAATAGTATACCGTTCTACTTGGTACCGCCTAATAGCTGAGATGTAGGGCTACATTGTGCACCTTAAACGAAGCGCGTAGCGCGCAAGACCGCTCGGCATATCCCGATATCTTCTTTTTTTCAACTTGTTTTTTTAGTTCCGCGACGCCAAAAATGACGTCCTAGATTTTTGGTGTACACTTGCCGTATGAGGATATAAAATAAAACTATAAATAGTATACCGTTCTACTTGGTACCGCCTAATAGCTGAGATGTAGGGCTACATTGTGCACCTTAAACGAAGCGCGTAGCGCGCAAGACCGCTCGGCATATCCCGATATCTTCTTTTTTTCAACTTGTTTTTTTAGTTCCGCGACGCCAAAAATGACGTCCTAGATTTTTGGTGTACACTTGCCGTATGAGGATATAAAATAAAACTATAAATAGTATACCGTTCTACTTGGTACCGCCTAATAGCTGAGATGTAGGGCTACATTGTGCACCTTAAACGAAGCGCGTAGCGCGCAAGACCGCTCGGCATATCCCGATATCTTCTTTTTTTCAACTTGTTTTTTTAGTTCCGCGACGCCAAAAATGACGTCCTAGATTTTTGGTGTACACTTGCCGTATGAGGATATAAAATAAAACTATAAATAGTATACCGTTCTACTTGGTACCGCCTAATAGCTGAGATGTAGGGCTACATTGTGCACCTTAAACGAAGCGCGTAGCGCGCAAGACCGCTCGGCATATCCCGATATCTTCTTTTTTTCAACTTGTTTTTTTAGTTCCGCGACGCCAAAAATGACGTCCTAGATTTTTGGTGTACACTTGCCGTATGAGGATATAAAATAAAACTATAAATAGTATACCGTTCTACTTGGTACCGCCTAATAGCTGAGATGTAGGGCTACATTGTGCACCTTAAACGAAGCGCGTAGCGCGCAAGACCGCTCGGCATATCCCGATATCTTCTTTTTTTCAACTTGTTTTTTTAGTTCCGCGACGCCAAAAATGACGTCCTAGATTTTTGGTGTACACTTGCCGTATGAGGATATAAAATAAAACTATAAATAGTATACCGTTCTACTTGGTACCGCCTAATAGCTGAGATGTAGGGCTACATTGTGCACCTTAAACGAAGCGCGTAGCGCGCAAGACCGCTCGGCATATCCCGATATCTTCTTTTTTTCAACTTGTTTTTTTAGTTCCGCGACGCCAAAAATGACGTCCTAGATTTTTGGTGTACACTTGCCGTATGAGGATATAAAATAAAACTATAAATAGTATACCGTTCTACTTGGTACCGCCTAATAGCTGAGATGTAGGGCTACATTGTGCACCTTAAACGAAGCGCGTAGCGCGCAAGACCGCTCGGCATATCCCGATATCTTCTTTTTTTCAACTTGTTTTTTTAGTTCCGCGACGCCAAAAATGACGTCCTAGATTTTTGGTGTACACTTGCCGTATGAGGATATAAAATAAAACTATAAATAGTATACCGTTCTACTTGGTACCGCCTAATAGCTGAGATGTAGGGCTACATTGTGCACCTTAAACGAAGCGCGTAGCGCGCAAGACCGCTCGGCATATCCCGATATCTTCTTTTGTTTCAACTTGTTTTTTTAGTTCCGCGACGCCAAAAATGACGTCCTAGATTTTTGGTGTACACTTGCCGTATGAGGATATAAAATAAAACTATAATAGTATACCGTTCTACTTGGTACCGCCTAATAGCTGAGATGTAGGGCTACATTGTGCACCTTAAACGAAGCGCGTAGCGCGCAAGACCGCTCGGCATATCCCGATATCTTCTTTTTTTCAACTTGTTTTTTTAGTTCCGCGACGCCAAAAATGACGTCCTAGATTTTTGGTGTACACTTGCCGTATGAGGATATAAAATAAAACTATAAATAGTATACCGTTCTACTTGGTACCGCCTAATAGCTGAGATGTAGGGCTACATTGTGCACCTTAAACGAAGCGCGTAGCGCGCAAGACCGCTCGGCATATCCCGATATCTTCTTTTTTTCAACTTGTTTTTTTAGTTCCGCGACGCCAAAAATGACGTCCTAGATTTTTGGTGTACACTTGCCGTATGAGGATATAAAATAAAACTATAAATAGTATACCGTTCTACTTGGTACCGCCTAATAGCTGAGATGTAGGGCTACATTGTGCACCTTAAACGAAGCGCGTAGCGCGCAAGACCGCTCGGCATATCCCGATATCTTCTTTTTTTTCAACTTGTTTTTTTAGTTCCGCGACGCCAAAAATGACGTCCTAGATTTTTGGTGTACATTTGCCGTATGAGGATATAAAATAAAACTATAAATAGTATACCGTTCTACTTGGTACCGCCTAATAGCTGAGATGTAGGGCTACATTGTGCACCTTAAACGAAGCGCGTAGCGCGCAAGACCGCTCGGCATATCCCGATATCTTCTTTTTTTCAACTTGTTTTTTTAGTTCCGCGACGCCAAAAATGACGTCCTAGATTTTTGGTGTACACTTGCCGTATGAGGATATAAAATAAAACTATAAATAGTATACCGTTCTACTTGGTACCGCCTAATAGCTGAGATGTAGGGCTACATTGTGCACCTTAAACGAAGCGCGTAGCGCGCAAGACCGCTCGGCATATCCCGATATCTTCTTTTTTTCAACTTGTTTTTTTAGTTCCGCGACGCCAAAAATGACGTCCTAGATTTTTGGTGTACACTTGCCGTATGAGGATATAAAATAAAATTATAAATAGTATACCGTTCTACTTGGTACCGCCTAATAGCTGAGATGTAGGGCTACATTGTGCACCTTAAACGAAGCGCGTAGCGCGCAAGACCGCTCGGCATATCCCGATATCTTCTTTTTTTCAACTTGTTTTTTTAGTTCCGCGACGCCAAAAAAGACGTCCTAGATTTTTGGTGTACACTTGCCGTATGAGGATATAAAATAAAACTATAAATAGTATACCGTTCTACTTGGTACCGCCTAATAGCTGAGATGTAGGGCTACATTGTGCACCTTAAACGAAGCGCGTAGCGCGCAAGACCGCTCGGCATATCCCGATATCTTCTTTTTTTCAACTTGTTTTTTTAGTTCCGCGACGCCAAAAATGACGTCCTACATATAGATTTTTGGTGTACACTTGCCGTATGAGGATATAAAATAAAACTATAAATAGTATACCGTTCTACTTGGTACCGCCTAATAGCTGAGATGTAGGGCTACATTGTACACCTTAAACGAAGCGCGTAGCGCGCAAGACCGCTCGGCATATCCCGATATCTTCTTTTTTTCAACTTGTTTTTTTAGTTCCGCGACGCCAAAAATGACGTCCTAGATTTTTGGTGTACACTTGCCGTATGAGGATATAAAATAAAACTATAAATAGTATACCGTTCTACTTGGTACCGCCTAATAGCTGAGATGTAGGGCTACATTGTGCACCTTAAACGAAGCGCGTAGCGCGCAAGACCGCTCGGCATATCCCGATATCTTCTTTTTTTCAACTTGTTTTTTTAGTTCCGCGACGCCAAAAATGACGTCCTAGATTTTTGGTGTACACTTGCCGTATGAGGATATAAAATAAAACTATAAATAATATACCGTTCTACTTGGTACCGCCTAATAGCTGAGATGTAGGGCTACATTGTGCACCTTAAACGAAGCGCGTAGCGCGCAAGACCGCTCGGCATATCCCGATATCTTCTTTTTTTCAACTTGTTTTTTTAGTTCCGCGACGCCAAAAATGACGTCCTAGATTTTTGGTTTACACTTGCCGTATGAGGATATAAAATAAAACTATAAATAGTATACCGTTCTACTTGGTACCGCCTAATAGCTGAGATGTAGGGCTACATTGTGCACCTTAAACGAAGCGGGTAGCGCGCAAGACCGCTCGGCATATCCCGATATCTTCTTTTTTTCAACTTGTTTTTATAGTTCCGCGACGCCAAAAATGACGTCCTAGATTTTTGGTGTACACTTGCCGTATGAGGATATAAAATAAAATTATAAATAGTATACCGTTCTACTTGGTACCGCCTAATAGCTGAGATGTAGGGCTACATTGTGCACCTTAAACGAAGCGCGTAGCGCGCAAGACCGCTCGGCATATCCCGATATCTTCTTTTTTTCAACTTGTTTTTTTAGTTCCGCGACGCCAAAAAAGACGTCCTAGATTTTTGGTGTACACTTGCCGTATGAGGATATAAAATAAAACTATAAATAGTATACCGTTCTACTTGGTACCGCCTAATAGCTGAGATGTAGGGCTACATTGTGCACCTTAAACGAAGCGCGTAGCGCGCAAGACCGCTCGGCATATCCCGATATCTTCTTTTTTTCAACTTGTTTTTTTAGTTCCGCGACGCCAAAAATGACGTCCTAGATTTTTGGTGTACACTTGCCGTATGAGGATATAAAATAAAACTATAAATAGTATACCGTTCTACTTGGTACCGCCTAATAGCTGAGATGTAGGGCTACATTGTACACCTTAAACGAAGCGCGTAGCGCGCAAGACCGCTCGGCATATCCCGATATCTTCTTTTTTTCAACTTGTTTTTTTAGTTCCGCGACGCCAAAAATGACGTCCTAGATTTTTGGTGTACACTTGCCGTATGAGGATATAAAATAAAACTATAAATAGTATACCGTTCTACTTGGTACCGCCTAATAGCTGAGATGTAGGGCTACATTGTGCACCTTAAACGAAGCGCGTAGCGCGCAAGACCGCTCGGCATATCCCGATATCTTCTTTTTTTCAACTTGTTTTTTTAGTTCCGCGACGCCAAAAATGACGTCCTAGATTTTTGGTGTACACTTGCCGTATGAGGATATAAAATAAAACTATAAATAATATACCGTTCTACTTGGTACCGCCTAATAGCTGAGATGTAGGGCTACATTGTGCACCTTAAACGAAGCGCGTAGCGCGCAAGACCGCTCGGCATATCCCGATATCTTCTTTTTTTCAACTTGTTTTTTTAGTTCCGCGACGCCAAAAATGACGTCCTAGATTTTTGGTGTACACTTGCCGTATGAGGATATAAAATAAAACTATAAATAGTATACCGTTCTACTTGGTACCGCCTAATAGCTGAGATGTAGGGCTACATTGTGCACCTTAAACGAAGCGCGTAGCGCGCAAGACCGCTCGGCATATCCCGATATCTTCTTTTTTTCAACTTGTTTTTATAGTTCCGCGACGCCAAAAATGACGTCCTAGATTTTTGGTGTACACTTGCCGTATGAGGATATAAAATAAAACTATAAATAGTATACCGTTCTACTTGGTACCGCCTAATAGCTGAGATGTAGGGCTACATTGTGCACCTTAAACGAAGCGCGTAGCGCGCAAGACCGCTCGGCATATCCCGATATCTTCTTTTTTTCAACTTGTTTTTTTAGTTCCGCGACGCCAAAAATGACGTCCTAGATTTTTGGTGTACACTTGCCGTATGAGGATATAAAATAAAACTATAAATAGTATACCGTTCTACTTGGTACCGCCTAATAGCTGAGATGTAGGGCTACATTGTGCACCTTAAACGAAGCGCGTAGCGCGCAAGACCGCTCGGCATATCCCGATATCTTCTTTTTTTCAACTTGTTTTTTTAGTTCCGCGACGCCAAAAATGACGTCCTAGATTTTTGGTGTACACTTGCCGTATGAGGATATAAAATAAAACTATAAATAGTATACCGTTCTACTTGGTACCGCCTAATAGCTGAGATGTAGGGCTACATTGTGCACCTTAAACGAAGCGCGTAGCGCGCAAGACCGCTCGGCATATCCCGATATCTTCTTTTTTTCAACTTGTTTTTTTAGTTCCGCGACGCCAAAAATGACGTCCTAGATTTTTGGTGTACACTTGCCGTATGAGGATATAAAATAAAACTATAAATAGTATACCGTTCTACTTGGTACCGCCTAATAGCTGAGATGTAGGGCTACATTGTGCACCTTAAACGAAGCGCGTAGCGCGCAAGACCGCTCGGCATATCCCGATATCTTCTTTTTTTAAACTTGTATTTTTAGTTCCGCGACGCCAAAAATGACGTCCTAGATTTTTGGTGTACACTTGCCGTATGAGGATATAACATAAAACTATAAATAGTATACCGTTCTACTTGGTACCGCCTAATAGCTGAGATGTAGGGCTACATTGTGCACCTTAAACGAAGCGCGTAGCGCGCAAGACCGCTCGGCATATCCCGATATCTTCTTTTTTTCAACTTGTTTTTTTAGTTCCGCAACGCCAAAAATGACGTCCTAGATTTTTAGTGTACACTTGCCGTATGAGGATATAAAATAAAACTATAAATAGTATACCGTTCTACTTGGTACCGCCTAATAGCTGAGATGTAGGGCTACATTGTGCACCTTAAACGAAGCGCGTAGCGCGCAAGACCGCTCGGCATATCCCGATATCTTCTTTTTTTCAACTTGTTTTTTTAGTTCCGCGACGCCAAAAATGACGTCCTGGATTTTTGGTGTACACTTGCCGTACGAGGATATAAAATAAAACTATAAATAGTATACCGTTCTACTTGGTACCGCCTAATAGCTGAGATGTAGGGCTACATTGTGCATCTTAAACGAAGCGCGTAGCGCGCAAGACCGCTCGGCATATCCCGATATCTTCTTTTTTTCAACTTGTTTTTTTAGTTCCGCGACGCCAAAAATGACGTCCTAGATTTTTGGTGTACACTTGCCGTATGAGGATATAAAATAAAACTATAAATAGTATACCGTTCTACTTGGTACCGCCTAATAGCTGAGATGTAGGGCTACATTGTGCACCTTAAACGAAGCGCGTAGCGCGCAAGACCGCTCGGCATATCCCGATATCTTCTTTTTTTCAACTTGTTTTTTTAGTTCCGCGACGCCAAAAATGACGTCCTAGATTTTTGGTGTACACTTGCCGTATGAGGATATAAAATAAAACTATAAATAGTATACCGTTCTACTTGGTACCGCCTAATAGCTGAGATGTAGGGCTACATTGTGCACCTTAAACGAAGCGCGTAGCGCGCAAGACCGCTCGGCATATCCCGATATCTTCTTTTTTTCAACTTGTTTTTTTAGTTCCGCGACGCCAAAAATGACGTCCTAGATTTTTGGTGTACACTTGCCGTATGAGGATATAAAATAAAACTATAAATAGTATACCGTTCTACTTGGTACCGCCTAATAGCTGAGATGTAGGGCTACATTGTGCACCTTAAACGAAGCGCGTAGCGCGCAAGACCGCTCGGCATATCCCGATATCTTCTTTTTTTTCAACTTGTTTTTTTAGTTCCGCGACGCCAAAAATGACGTCCTAGATTTTTGGTGTACATTTGCCGTATGAGGATATAAAATAAAACTATAAATAGTATACCGTTCTACTTGGTACCGCCTAATAGCTGAGATGTAGGGCTACATTGTGCACCTTAAACGAAGCGCGTAGCGCGCAAGACCGCTCGGCATATCCCGATATCTTCTTTTTTTCAACTTGTTTTTTAGTTCCGCGACGCCAAAAATGACGTCCTAGATTTTTGGTGTACACTTGCCAAAATAAAACTATAAATAGTATACCGTTCTACTTGGTACCGCCTAATAGCTGAGATGTAGGGCTACATTGTGCACCTTAAACGAAGCGCGTAGCGCGCAAGACCGCTCGGCATATCGCGATATCTTCTTTTTTTCAACTTGTTTTTTTAGTTCCGCGACGCCAAAAATGACGTCCTAGATTTTTGGTGTACACTTGCCGTATGAGGATATAAAATTAAATTATAAATAGTATACCGTTCTACTTGGTACCGCCTAATAGCTGAGATGTAGGGCTACATTGTGCACCTTAAACGAAGCGCGTAGCGCGCAAGACCGCTCGGCATATCCCGATATCTTCTTTTTTTCAACTTGTTTTTTTAGTTCCGCGACGCCAAAAATGACGTCCTAGATTTTTGGTGTACACTTGCCGTATGAGGATATAAAATAAAACTATAAATAGTATACCGTTCTACTTGGTACCGCCTAATAGCTGAGATGTAGGGCTACATTGTGCACCTTAAACGAAGCGCGTAGCGCGCAAGACCGCTCGGCATATCCCGATATCTTCTTTTTTTCAACTTGTTTTTTTAGTTCCGCGACGCCAAAAATGACGTCCTAGATTTTTGATGTACACTTGCCGTATGAGGATATAAAATAAAACTATAAATAGTATACCGTTCTACTTGGTACCGCCTAATAGCTGAGATGTAGGGCTACATTGTACACCTTAAACGAAGCGCGTAGCGCGCAAGACCGCTCGGCATATCCCGATATCTTCTTTTTTTCAACTTGTTTTTTTAGTTCCGCGACGCCAAAAATGACGTCCTAGATTTTTGGTGTACACTTGCCGTATGAGGATATAAAATAAAACTATAAATAGTATACCGTTCTACTTGGTACCGCCTAATAGCTGAGATGTAGGGCTACATTGTGCACCTTAAACGAAGCGCGTAGCGCGCAAGACCGCTCGGCATATCCCGATATCTTCTTTTTTTCAACTTGTTTTTTTAGTTCCGCGACGCCAAAAATGACGTCCTAGATTTTTGGTGTACACTTGCCGTATGAGGATATAAAATAAAACTATAAATAGTATACCGTTCTACTTGGTACCGCCTAATAGCTGAGATGTAGGGCTAGATTGTGCACCTTAAACGAAGCGCGTAGCGCGCAAGACCGCTCGGCATATCCCGATATCTTCTTTTTTTCAACTTGTTTTTTTAGTTCCGCGACGCCAAAAATGACGTCCTAGATTTTTGGTGTACACTTGCCGTATGAGGATATAAAATAAAACTATAAATAGTATACCGTTCTACTTGGTACCGCCTAATAGCTGAGATGTAGGGCTACATTATGCACCTTAAACGAAGCGCGTAGCGCGCAAGACCGCTCGGCATATCCCGATATCTTCTTTTTTTCAACTTGTTTTTTTAGTTCCGCGACGCCAAAAATGACGTCCAAGATTTTTGGTGTACACTTGCCGTATGAGGATATAAAATAAAACTATAAATAGTATACCGTTCTACTTGGTACCGCCTAATAGCTGAGATGTAGGGCTACATTGTGCACCTTAAACGAAGCGCGTAGCGCGCAAGACCGCTCGGCATATCCCGATATCTTCTTTTATTCAACTTGTTTTTTTAGTTCCGCGACGCCAAAAATGACGTCCTAGATTTTTGGTGTACACTTGCCGTATGAGGATATAAAATAAAACTATAAATAGTATACCGTTCTACTTGGTACCGCCTAATAGCTGATATGTAGGGCTACATTGTGCACCTTAAACAAAGCGCGTAGCGCGCAAGACCGCTCGGCATATCCCGATATCTTCTTTTTTTCAACTTGTTTTTTTAGTTCCGCGACGCCAAAAATGACGTCCTAGATTTTTGGTGTACACTTGCCGTATGAGGATATAAAATAAAACTATAAATAGTATACCGTTCTACTTGGTACCGCCTAATAGCTGAGATGTAGGGCTACATTGTGCACCTTAAACGAAGCGCGTAGCGCGCAAGACCGCTCGGCATATCCCGATATCTTCTTTTTTTCAACTTGTTTTTTTAGTTCCGCGACGCCAAAAATGACGTCCTAGATTTTTGGTGTACACTTGCCGTATGAGGATATAAAATAAAACTATAAATAGTATACCGTTCTACTTGGTACCGCCTAATAGCTGAGATGTAGCGCATGCCCGAAAGGATAAGACGTGTATCAAGCCCAGAGCATAAAATTCTAGTTTTTTATGTGAAAATGACATTTTAATGATCTAGTTTTTCTACAAATCAAACCACAGGGATGTAAGTTCCAACACGGATGAGGCTGCGGAATAAAATTGTCGATTATTATACATTAAGAAATTTGAAATGTGTATGAAGTGAGTACATCTCATCAGTATATGTAAACTTTAAAACCAAATACGTCATCCGTAGCCGCCATTTTTTGTGTTTACAAACAACACTGACTTTTGCTATAACGTTAAAATGAATCCTAATGGTTCTTATGTCGATAACATTGATCCTATACGATTTAGAAGGGACAGCAAACCTTCTCCCTCTGAAAGACCAGATTGTAAAAGACAAAACACCATGTCGTCTCCCTCCGACTACATTATTCATAGCCATGAACGTGGTGATGACTTCCAAACACACCAACAAACTTATATCTCACCTAGTATGAGCCATTCACAGCTGCAACCATCTACATTTATGTTACACCCAGCAGATATAGCAGCCATATCACACCAAATAAAATTAGCCATCAAAGATGAACTTGCTCAGCATATCAGATCCTTAGTTAAGGAGGAAATTCAAGAATGCCTTAAAGAAACAATCCAACCCCTCCAATACCAACTTGATATACTTCGCTCTGAAAACACCCAACTCAAAGCCGAAATCGACTCGTTAGAGCAGTATGGAAGGCGTGAGCTCATACGTGTAAATGGTGTCGTTGAGTCAACAGACGAAAATACCACCAATATAGTTAAAAACATTGTTAAGTCGATTGTTCCTGATCTAAATGAGGGAGAAATAATCAGATCGCATCGAGTTGGAAACCCTAACAAGAAAACACAAAACCCTAGACAAATAATTGTGCGTCTTAAAGATAAAACTGTAAAGCAAAAAATTCTAAAGGCAAGCAACGATCTCAAAGATGGTGAACATTATAAGCATATCCTTATAAATGAAGACCTAACTAAGACACGCAATAGTATCGCATACAGAGCTCGCCAACTTAAAAACAAAAAGTTTGTCTCACAAACATGGACCATAGATGGGAAAATATTCATGAAATTTCACAGCGGTAGAATTGTTACTGTTACGACTGATATCGCCTTGAAAAAACTGATCAATGAAAACTTTCCAGAAGCATTTGTCATAGCTTATCCGCCACCCAAACCACAGACTGACAGACAGGACACCGAAGCAGTGCAAATATACACACAGTCATATGCTGGTGCATTACGTGGGTAGATTACCCTCCAGATACTCAAAAAAACTTTTTGAGTAAGGGTTTAAACTGAATTATTAAATGTAAATTCAATAAACTGTTTAATCGCTTTTGTTATTCACTGTCTAAATATCTGTGTATTGTCATTTTTTAAACTTTTATTGTTTACTCCGTCGTAGTAAAATCAGTCAACGAAGCGTAACCATACCGTAAAAAATAATGGTCACGTGATTAATACTAAAGCTTGCATGTGTCATTTTAACATATTTTTCCACAAGAGTATACTCAAAATTGTAAAATCTTTCTTTGCAAAGTTTTCAAACGAATTCAAGAAAATATAAATATATTCTCTATTTATGAACGTATAATTTTCAATAATTTTCAACCATTGAAGGACATTGAGAAGATAGTAACTTTATAATTTTATTTGAATTGCCATTAACTTGAGTCACTTTTGTTAAAAGTTTTTGTTTCTAATGCTTAAGAGCAACTTACTTTCTTTATCCCTGTGGCGTTGATTCATTCACCGATATGAATATTCCCTTCCACTACTTTTTCATATTTTATACATTCACTTTATTTCCCATTTTTAGATACTTTCCTACATATGGCTATATCTTGCACTATGCCATTTTAAATCCATATTTATTTCTCCCAATACCTCCACTTGAAATGCAGTTGTTATTGTATATCGTTCTGACATTGAATGTATTATTTTTGAACTTGTATGATTCAATGAATTGTATAAAACACGTGCGTAAAACCCACTCTTTACTTTTCTTTTCACACCTTTCTGGTGTGACATAATTAATCATGGGTATCTGTATAGAGCAATACCGTATTAGAGTGGGTAATTTTGTGATGACCCATAAACTTGGTCCGAAAGTTTTATTGAATGTAAATGAAGTTTTGCTTGTGTATTTAGTATATTTTAGTGTAGATAAAATTCGTGCCTTGAGATTGTTACTTTTGTTATATTGTAATGTATTGGTATACAATGTGAAGAAAGCAAATTGTACTTCGAAAAACAGTTTTTGTATTGATTATGCGAACATGTTAAATGCTGCAAATATTTCTTTTGTAATTTTCATTATTCAAATGTTACTTATAATTTCGGGATTAGAAACTAATCCAGGTCCTTTAAATGATTGTAGTGAGACAAGCTCACAAGGTGATATTTCTGGAGTTTCAGATATTCAAAGCTTATTCGAGACATTTTCTACGTCCTTATCTTTTCTACATTTAAATATCCAAAGTATTGTACCAAAGTTAGATGTGATTACTGCAGAATATTCTGATTTTGATATTTTATCATTTTCTGAAACTTGGTTAAACACAAATGTTACTGATGAAGAGCTATTTCTCTTAAATTATCATAGGCCATTTAGGAGGGATAGGGGCATCGATAAAAATGGGGGTGGAGTTATTGTTTATGTTAAAGAGAATATTCATGCTATTAGACGTCTAGACTTAGAGCCAGTGGACTTAGAGGTCATTTGGCTTGAAGTTAGTATTCACCAGAAAAAATTTCTATACGGGACATATTATATTCCTCCTGGTGGCCCTGTTGATATTTGGAGAAAGGTTGAGGACTCGGTGGAGTCTGCCAGAAATGTTATAAATTGTGATCATATTATTATTAATGGTGATTTTAATGATAATCATTTTTTAGCAAACCCCAAAATGAAAAGTATATGCACTAGGTTCAGTTTGCAGCAACTTATTGAAGAGCCTACAAATTTTACGGAACATTCTTCTTCATTGATTGATCTCATAATTACAGATGATCAGTTTTTTGTACCATATGTTACTGTTGGCCCACCACTTCTTGATCAAATTCGATATCATTGCCCTGTCATTGGCTTTGTTAATTTCCCCAAACCAGTTAATAAGACATTTAAACGTAAAGTTTGGCTTTATAACCAGGGCAACTACGATCTGTATAGGCAGATGTTGGCTAACGTAGATTGGGATTATATCCTAAACACTAATGATATAGATAAAATTGTGAGCGATGTAACCGGTTGTATTTTACATGCAGCGGATTCATGTATTCCGAATCGTTTTATAAACATGTACATAATTTCTTATTACAAAATGAGATAATTACTCCTAGTCAGTCGGGGTTTACCAGAGGCGACTCTGCTATAAACCAGTTATTATGTATGTCCAACGATATTGGGAAAGCATTAGATAGCGGGAAAGAAATAAGAGTTGTCTTTTGTGACATAAGCAAGGCATTTGACCGCGTATGGCACAGAGGCCTCTTATATAAACTGCAAAACTACGGTATTTGTGGAAAAGTGTCAAACTGGTTCAAAAATTATCTTTCAGGGAGGGAGCAAAGGGTGGTTTTCAGTGGTGGAAGTTCTATTTGGCAATCTATTAAAGCAGGCGTTCCCCAAGGTTCTATACTGGGACCCTTGCTATTTTTGTTATTCATTAATGATATAGTAGATGATTTAAATGCATGTGTCAAACTGTTTGCAGACGACACCAGCATTTATATAACCGTAGACAATCCCAATACTGCTGCTGACATACTAAATAGAGATCTTGAAAAGATTCACAACTGGTCAAAACAGTGGCTAGTCAAATTTAACCCTAATAAGACCGAAACAATAACTATATCTCGTAAAACCGTTAAGCCGATACATCCACCTATTTCTATGGACAGTCATAATATTCAAGAGGTTGCTTCTCACAAACACCTAGGCATTTATTTTTCTAGTAATGGTTGTTGGCATGACCACATCGAATATATTGTCAAAAAGGCATATACAAGATTAAATATCTTACGTAAGATGCGTTTTGTCCTTGACAGGTATGTCTTGGAGAAAATGTACTTTTCCTATATAAGACCAATTCTTGAGTATGGTGACGTCATATGGCAGAACCATACCCAGCATTTAATCAATAAGTTAGAAAGCGTTCAAGTGGAAGCTATGCGGGTCATTACGGGTGGGACAAGACTCACATCATTAGAAAAACTATATCAAGATACGGGATGGGAGACACTTTCGGCCAGAAGGGACAAACATCGTCTTATTTTATTATATAAGATTATCAACAAGGAAACCCCATGCTATTTATGGGACCTTGTACCTAATTCAGTTGGAGATAGACATGGTCATTTTACTCGTCAAGTTAACAATATTGCTAACGTTCGCACACGCACAAACCTATATTCCGATTATTTTCTACCCTATACTATACGTCTGTGGAACAGTTTGCCTATGGAGATACGAACGTCTGGTTCGTTGGGTATTTTTAAACGCAGATTAGAGACTAAGAAAAAGTCATGTCCAAAGTATTATTATACAGGGACAAGACAGGGACAAGTTCTACATGCAAGACTTCGCATGAACAGCAGCTCATTGAATGAGCACCTGTTCCTGCGAAGTCTTGTTAACTCTCCAAACTGTTCATGTGGTCATGTCGAGTCAACTTACCATTTTCTTTTTAAATGTCAAAAGTACGATCAGCTACGCACGTTAACCTTACATACGCTAAATCCTCCTATTGATATAAACTTATTATTGTATGGGTCAGATACTTTATCTTTAGAAGAAAATATTCATGTGTTTAAAATTGTTCAAAAATATATTGTTCAGAGCAAACGCTTCTGTTAAACTGCATTTCAATAATTATTTCATTCTCCTCCAATATCTTGTATCTTTCTCTTTCTTATAATATTGCCATATTTTACTCTATTTACTTTACGAATTAAGTTTATTTATAATATTCACATATATTTTGATGTTTAAACGAATATTATTGGTATTGTTATTTATAAGCATGCATTATGTACGTAAATTGATTAAATTGTTTGTATTATTAGGGAGACGGATTAATATAAGCTAATTGCTTGTTTCCGAATCCCATTGTTGTTGTATTTTGTCATAATTATTTGTATATATGTTTGATACTATCAATAAAATATGTTTAAACTAAACGAAGCGCGTAGCGCTCAAGACCGCTCGGCATATCCCGATATCTTCTTTTTTTCAACTTGTTTTTTTAGTTCCGCGACGCCAAAAATGACGTCCTAGATTTTTGGTGTACACTTGCCGTATGAGGATATAAAATAAAACTATAAATAGTATACCGTTCTACTTGGTACCGCCTAATAGCTGAGATGTAGGGCTACATTGTGCACCTTAAACGAAGCGCGTAGCGCGCAAGACCGCTCGGCATATCCCGATATCTTCTTTTTTTCAACTTGTTTTTTTAGTTCCGCGACGCCAAAAATGACGTCCTAGATTTTTGGTGTACACTTGCCGTATGAGGATATAAAATAAAACTATAAATAGTATACCGTTCTACTTGGTACCGCCTAATAGCTGAGATGTAGGGCTACATTGTGCACCTTAAACGAAGCGCGTAGCGCGCAAGACCGCTCGGCATATCCCGATATCTTCTTTTTTTCAACTTGTTTTTTTAGTTCCGCGACGCCAAAAATGACGTCCTAGATTTTTGGTGTACACTTGCCGTATGAGGATATAAAATAAAACTATAAATAGTATACCGTTCTACTTGGTACCGCCTAATAGCTGAGATGTAGGGCTACATTGTGCACCTTAAACGAAGCGCGTAGCGCGCAAGACCGCTCGGCATATCCCGATATCTTCTTTTTTTTCAACTTGTTTTTTTAGTTCCGCGACGCCAAAAATGACGTCCTAGATTTTTGGTGTACATTTGCCGTATGAGGATATAAAATAAAACTATAAATAGTATACCGTTCTACTTGGTACCGCCTAATAGCTGAGATGTAGGGCTACATTGTGCACCTTAAACGAAGCGCGTAGCGCGCAAGACCGCTCGGCATATCCCGATATCTTCTTTTTTTCAACTTGTTTTTTTAGTTTCGCGACGCCAAAAATGACGTCCTAGATTTTTGGTGTACACTTGCCGTATGAGGATATAAAATAAAAATATAAATAGTATACCGTTCTACTTGGTACCGCCTAATAGCTGAGATGTAGGGCTACATTGTGCACCTTAAACGAAGCGCGTAGCGCGCAAGACCGCTCGGCATATCCCGATATCTTCTTTTTTTCAACTTGTTTTTTTAGTTCCGCGACGCCAAAAATGACGTCCTAGATTTTTGGTGTACACTTGCCGTATGAGGATATAAAATAAAATTATAAATAGTATACCGTTCTACTTGGTACCGCCTAATAGCTGAGATGTAGGGCTACATTGTGCACCTTAAACGAAGCGCGTAGCGCGCAAGACCGCTCGGCATATCCCGATATCTTCTTTTTTTCAACTTGTTTTTTTAGTTCCGCGACGCCAAAAATGACGTCCTAGATTTTTGGTGTACACTTGCCGTATGAGGATATAAAATAAAACTATAAATAGTATACCGTTCTACTTGGTACCGCCTAATAGCTGAGATGTAGGGCTACATTGTACACCTTAAACGAAGCGCGTAGCGCGCAAGACCGCTCGGCATATCCCGATATCTTCTTTTTTTCAACTTGTTTTTTTAGTTCCGCGACGCCAAAAATGACGTCCTAGATTTTTGGTGTACACTTGCCGTATGAGGATATAAAATAAAACTATAAATAGTATACCGTTCTACTTGGTACCGCCTAATAGCTGAAATGTAGGGCTACATTGTGCACCTTACACGAAGCGCGTAGCGCGCAAGACCGCTCGGCATATCCCGATATCTTCTTTTTTTCAACTTGTTTTTTTAGTTCCGCGACGCCAAAAATGACGTCCTAGATTTTTGGTGTACACTTGCCGTATGAGGATATAAAATAAAACTATAAATAGTATACCGTTCTACTTGGTACCGCCTAATAGCTGAGATGTAGGGCTACATTGTGCACCTTAAACGAAGCGCGTAGCGCGCAAGACCGCTCGGCATATCCCGATATCTTCTTTTTTTCAACTTGTTTTTTTAGTTCCGCGACGCCAAAAATGACGTCCTAGATTTTTGGTGTACACTTGCCGTATGAGGATATAAAATAAAACTATAAATAGTATACCGTTCTACTTGGTACCGCCTAATAGCTGAGATGTAGGGCTACATTGTGCACCTTAAACGAAGCGCGTAGCGCGCAAGACCGCTCGGCATATCCCGATATCTTCTTTTTTTTCAACTTGTTTTTTTAGTTCCGCGACGCCAAAAATGACGTCCTAGATTTTTGGTGTACACTTGCCGTATGAGGATATAAAATAAAACTATAAATAGTATACCGTTCTACTTGGTACCGCCTAATAGCTGAGATGTAGGGCTACATTGTGCACCTTAAACGAAGCGCGTAGCGCGCAAGACCGCTCGGCATATCCCGATATCTTCTTTTTTTCAACTTGTTTTTTTAGTTCCGCGACGCCAAAAATGACGTCCTAGATTTTTGGTGTACACTTGCCGTATGAGGATATAAAATAAAACTATAAATAGTATACCGTTCTACTTGGTACCGCCTAATAGCTGAGATGTAGGGCTACATTGTGCACCTTAAACGAAGCGCGTAGCGCGCAAGACCGCTCGGCATATCCCGATATCTTCTTTTTTTCAACTTGTTTTTTTAGTTCCGCGACGCCAAAAATGACGTCCTAGATTTTTGGTGTACACTTGCCGTATGAGGATATAAAATAAAACTATAAATAGTATACCGTTCTACTTGGTACCGCCTAATAGCTGAGATGTAGGGCTACATTGTGCACCTTAAACGAAGCGCGTAGCGCGCAAGACCGCTCGGCATATCCCGATATCTTCTTTTTTTCAACTTGTTTTTTTAGTTCCGCGACGCCAAAAATGACGTCCTAGATTTTTGGTGTACACTTGCCGTATGAGGATATAAAATAAAATTATAAATAGTATACCGTTCTACTTGGTACCGCCTAATAGCTGAGATGTAGGGCTACATTGTGCACCTTAAACGAAGCGCGTAGCGCGCAAGACCGCTCGGCATATCCCGATATCTTCTTTTTTTCAACTTGTTTTTTTAGTTCCGCGACGCCAAAAATGACGTCCTAGATTTTTGGTGTACACTTGCCGTATGAGGATATAAAATAAAACTATAAATAGTATACCGTTCTACTTGGTACCGCCTAATAGCTTAGATGTAGGGCTACATTGTGCACCTTAAACGAAGCGCGTAGCGCGCAAGACCGCTCGGCATATCCCGATATCTTCTTTTTTTCAACTTGTTTTTTTAGTTCCGCGATGCCAAAAATGACGTCCTAGATTTTTGGTGTACACTTGCCGTATGAGGATATAAAATAAAACTATAAATAGTATACCGTTCTACTTGGTACCGCCTAATAGCTGAGATGTAGGGCTACATTGTGCACCTTAAACGAAGCGCGTAGCGCGCAAGACCGCTCGGCATATCCCGATATCTTCTTTTTTTCAACTTGTTTTTTTAGTTCCGCGACGCCAAAAATGACGTCCTAGATTTTTGGTGTACACTTGCCGTATGAGGATATAAAATAAAACTATAAATAGTATACCGTTCTACTTGGTACCGCCTAATAGCTGAGATGTAGGGCTACATTGTGCACCTTAAACGAAGCGCGTAGCGCGCAAGACCGCTCGGCATATCCCGATATCTTCTTTTTTTTCAACTTGTTTTTTTAGTTCCGCGACGCCAAAAATGACGTCCTAGATTTTTGGTGTACACTTGCCGTATGAGGATATAAAATAAAACTATAAATAGTATACCGTTCTACTTGGTACCGCCTAATAGCTGAGATGTAGGGCTACATTGTGCACCTTAAACGAAGCGCGTAGCGCGCAAGACCGCTCGGCATATCCCGATATCTTCTTTTTTTCAACTTGTTTTTTTAGTTCCGCGACGCCAAAAATGACGTCCTAGATTTTTGGTGTACACTTGCCGTATGAGGATATAAAATAAAACTATAAATAGTATACCGTTCTACTTGGTACCGCCTAATAGCTGAGATGTAGGGCTACATTGTGCACCTTAAACGAAGCGCGTAGCGCGCAAGACCGCTCGGCATATCCCGATATCTTCTTTTTTTCAACTTGTTTTTTTAGTTCCGCGACGCCAAAAATGACGTCCTAGATTTTTGGTGTACACTTGCCGTATGAGGATATAAAATAAAACTATAAATAGTATACCGTTCTACTTGGTACCGCCTAATAGCTGAGATGTAGGGCTACATTGTGCACCTTAAACGAAGCGCGTAGCGCGCAAGACCGCTCGGCATATCCCGATATCTTCTTTTTTTCAACTTGTTTTTTTAGTTCCGCGACGCCAAAAATGACGTCCTAGATTTTTGGTGTACACTTGCCGTATGAGGATATAAAATAAAACTATAAATAGTATACCGTTCTACTTGGTACCGCCTAATAGCTGAGATGTAGGGCTACATTGTGCACCTTAAACGAAGCGCGTAGCGCGCAAGACCGCTCGGCATATCCCGATATCTTCTTTTTTTCAACTTGTTTTTTTAGTTCCGCGACGCCAAAAATGACGTCCTAGATTTTTGGTGTACACTTGCCGTATGAGGATATAAAATAAAACTATAAATAGTATACCGTTCTACTTGGTACCGCCTAATAGCTTAGATGTAGGGCTACATTGTGCACCTTAAACGAAGCGCGTAGCGCGCAAGACCGCTCG
>CAXARO010000106.1:0-20463 GCA_963971305.1 Arcuatula senhousia | reverse complement strand
CGACTTCGGCTCTTTTTTCCGCTAAAATTGTTCAAAATTAAAAATCTAAAAATAGCACATTTAAATTTAAGCCAATCCGCTTGTGACCATGCCCAGCCGGAAGCGACGCTTAATGAACATTTGGATTGATTTTTTCGAAATTATTCTTTTAAACTATAACCGTGGATCGTAATTTTTATATAACGGGTCCAGATTTTTTCTTGTTCTTATTTTAAGACCAAAATGAATCAATATTTTCATTTAACAAAAAAGTTCACAGGGGCCACATACGAAAACAATACTGTGAAAAAATCCTAATTGTGGAGTACTACCATAATGCTTTTGCATTTTTTGAAAATTTAACATAAGTTGCATTTTTCTCTTCTTGAGAATGTTACCAATTGAGGAATACCGGATATTATGAATTTTTTTATGTTTTACCATAGTAACGCACGCTCAAAGATGGAAGCCCTTTTCTAATCAAGCTCTTTTTTAGACATTTTCCTGCTATAACGATAGATTCTTTCCCCGTTTGTTTTTAAACAAATTTTGTATTATCGTAACAAAATTGGTATCCTGTTGTGCTTAAGTCATTTTCTAGCATATTGCAAACATATTTGTGAAAATTTGGAAGATTTTCGTGAAAAAAATCTACAATAATGGCGTCCATAGAAACCAATCTTCAAAATTTGCTAAAAATTTGCATAGCAGACTATAATGCCTTGTTCTTCTATTCAAGACGACTAAAAATTACAATTTTATGATTTACATACGGGGAAATATACTAAATTGTGTAATTTTTATTTCTTCCGGGGAAATTATTAACGGTGTTAGCGTTACATACGGCAAAACCAGCTGTACAGAATACAACGTTATTGACGATATTTTCAAAAATAAGCATATTTGGTTGCTATGGGCATTTACGCTTAATAACTGATATTTTTCCAAAAAATTTTGAAACAAGTAATTCTTCAATCTATTAGCTTTATTTTCAACAATTAAACCAAGGACTAAAATCAAGATATTGTCGTTAATTTTTAATGAAAATAATGCCATATGGTAGTACTCCACAATTAATTTATTTGGCTTATTTTTGCATGTGCTTGTCGTTGGCTATTTTGTCCCGGGTTCTTGCAATCGCTTTAACTGCTATTTGCACTTCAAACTAGGTGGTGTTCCAAACTCCGGGCATGTTTAGTCGTGTTTAGTGCCGTATTTGGTTTCTTTGTTGTACTCGTTGCCCCTAGCAACTCTTAACATATAACAAAAATTTGGGGACAAAAATACGCAAAAATCGGGGTTTTGTCCTTTTTTTGAACGTTGCCTGTAATCGAGCGTTCGGTTCAGGTGAAACGTAACATGTATGAAATGAAAGCCCGAGAACAGTCCTTTCTTTTAAGGCCAAATAAACCTATCCGACTTCGGCTCTTTTTTCCGCTAAAATTGTTCAAAATTAAAAATCTAAAAATAGCACATTTAAATTTAAGCCAATCCGCTTGTGACCATGCCCAGCCGGAAGCGACGCTTAATGAACATTTGGATTGATTTTTTCGAAATTATTCTTTTAAACTATAACCGTGGATCGTAATTTTTATATAACGGGTCCAGATTTTTTCTTGTTCTTATTTTAAGACCAAAATGAATCAATATTTTCATTTAACAAAAAGTTCACAGGGGCCACATACGAAAACAATACTGTGAAAAAATCCTAATTGTGGAGTACTACCATAATGCTTTTGCATTTTTTGAAAATTTAACATAAGTTGCATTTTTCTCTTCTTGAGAATGTTACCAATTGAGGAATACCGGATATTATGAATTTTTTTATGTTTTACCATAGTAACGCACGCTCAAAGATGGAAGCCCTTTTCTAATCAAGCTCTTTTTTAGACATTTTCCTGCTATAACGATAGATTCTTTCCCCGTTTGTTTTTAAACAAATTTTGTATTATCGTAACAAAATTGGTATCCTGTTGTGCTTAAGTCATTTTCTAGCATATTGCAAACATATTTGTGAAAATTTGGAAGATTTTCGTGAAAAAAATCTACAATAATGGCGTCCATAGAAACCAATCTTCAAAATTTGCTAAAAATTTGCATAGCAGACTATAATGCCTTGTTCTTCTATTCAAGACGACTAAAAATTACAATTTTATGATTTACATACGGGGAAATATACTAAATTGTGTAATTTTTATTTCTTCCGGGGAAATTATTAACGGTGTTAGCGTTACATACGGCAAAACCAGCTGTACAGAATACAACGTTATTGACGATATTTTCAAAAATAAGCATATTTGGTTGCTATGGGCATTTACGCTTAATAACTGATATTTTTCCAAAAATTTTGAAACAAGTAATTCTTCAATCTATTAGCTTTATTTTCAACAATTAAACCAAGGACTAAAATCAAGATATTGTCGTTAATTTTTAATGAAAATAATGCCATATGGTAGTACTCCACAATTAATTTATTTGGCTTATTTTTGCATGTGCTTGTCGTTGGCTATTTTGTCCCGGGTTCTTGCAATCGCTTTAACTGCTATTTGCACTTCAAACTAGGTGGTGTTCCAAACTCCGGGCATGTTTAGTCGTGTTTAGTGCCGTATTTGGTTTCTTTGTTGTACTCGTTGCCCCTAGCAACTCTTAACATATAACAAAAATTTGGGGACAAAAATACGCAAAAATCGGGGTTTTGTCCTTTTTTTGAACGTTGCCTGTAATCGAGCGTTCGGTTCAGGTGAAACGTAACATGTATGAAATGAAAGCCCGAGAACAGTCCTTTCTTTTAAGGCCAAATAAACCTATCCGACTTCGGCTCTTTTTTCCGCTAAAATTGTTCAAAATTAAAAATCTAAAAATAGCACATTTAAATTTAAGCCAATCCGCTTGTGACCATGCCCAGCCGGAAGCGACGCTTAATGAACATTTGGATTGATTTTTTCGAAATTATTCTTTTAAACTATAACCGTGGATCGTAATTTTTATATAACGGGTCCAGATTTTTTCTTGTTCTTATTTTAAGACCAAAATGAATCAATATTTTCATTTAACAAAAAAGTTCACAGGGGCCACATACGAAAACAATACTGTGAAAAAATCCTAATTGTGGAGTACTACCATAATGCTTTTTGCATTTTTTGAAAATTTAACATAAGTTGCATTTTTCTCTTCTTGAGAATGTTACCAATTGAGGAATACCGGATATTATGAATTTTTTTATGTTTTACCATAGTAACGCACGCTCAAAGATGGAAGCCCTTTTCTAATCAAGCTCTTTTTTAGACATTTTCCTGCTATAACGATAGATTCTTTCCCCGTTTGTTTTTAAACAAATTTTGTATTATCGTAACAAAATTGGTATCCTGTTGTGCTTAAGTCATTTTCTAGCATATTGCAAACATATTTGTGAAAATTTGGAAGATTTTCGTGAAAAAAATCTACAATAATGGCGTCCATAGAAACCAATCTTCAAAATTTGCTAAAAATTTGCATAGCAGACTATAATGCCTTGTTCTTCTATTCAAGACGACTAAAAATTACAATTTTATGATTTACATACGGGGAAATATACTAAATTGTGTAATTTTTATTTCTTCCGGGGAAATTATTAACGGTGTTAGCGTTACATACGGCAAAACCAGCTGTACAGAATACAACGTTATTGACGATATTTTCAAAAATAAGCATATTTGGTTGCTATGGGCATTTACGCTTAATAACTGATATTTTTCCAAAAAATTTTGAAACAAGTAATTCTTCAATCTATTAGCTTTATTTTCAACAATTAAACCAAGGACTAAAATCAAGATATTGTCGTTAATTTTTAATGAAAATAATGCCATATGGTAGTACTCCACAATTAATTTATTTGGCTTATTTTTGCATGTGCTTGTCGTTGGCTATTTTGTCCCGGGTTCTTGCAATCGCTTTAACTGCTATTTGCACTTCAAACTAGGTGGTGTTCCAAACTCCGGGCATGTTTAGTCGTGTTTAGTGCCGTATTTGGTTTCTTTGTTGTACTCGTTGCCCCTAGCAACTCTTAACATATAACAAAAATTTGGGGACAAAAATACGCAAAAATCGGGGTTTTGTCCTTTTTTTGAACGTTGCCTGTAATCGAGCGTTCGGTTCAGGTGAAACGTAACATGTATGAAATGAAAGCCCGAGAACAGTCCTTTCTTTTAAGGCCAAATAAACCTATCCGACTTCGGCTCTTTTTTCCGCTAAAATTGTTCAAAATTAAAAATCTAAAAATAGCACATTTAAATTTAAGCCAATCCGCTTGTGACCATGCCCAGCCGGAAGCGACGCTTAATGAACATTTGGATTGATTTTTTCGAAATTATTCTTTTAAACTATAACCGTGGATCGTAATTTTTATATAACGGGTCCAGATTTTTTCTTGTTCTTATTTTAAGACCAAAATGAATCAATATTTTCATTTAACAAAAAAGTTCACAGGGGCCACATACGAAAACAATACTGTGAAAAAATCCTAATTGTGGAGTACTACCATAATGCTTTTGCATTTTTTGAAAATTTAACATAAGTTGCATTTTTCTCTTCTTGAGAATGTTACCAATTGAGGAATACCGGATATTATGAATTTTTTTATGTTTTACCATAGTAACGCACGCTCAAAGATGGAAGCCCTTTTCTAATCAAGCTCTTTTTTAGACATTTTCCTGCTATAACGATAGATTCTTTCCCCGTTTGTTTTTAAACAAATTTTGTATTATCGTAACAAAATTGGTATCCTGTTGTGCTTAAGTCATTTTCTAGCATATTGCAAACATATTTGTGAAAATTTGGAAGATTTTCGTGAAAAAAATCTACAATAATGGCGTCCATAGAAACCAATCTTCAAAATTTGCTAAAAATTTGCATAGCAGACTATAATGCCTTGTTCTTCTATTCAAGACGACTAAAAATTACAATTTTATGATTTACATACGGGGAAATATACTAAATTGTGTAATTTTTATTTCTTCCGGGGAAATTATTAACGGTGTTAGCGTTACATACGGCAAAACCAGCTGTACAGAATACAACGTTATTGACGATATTTTCAAAAATAAGCATATTTGGTTGCTATGGGCATTTTACGCTTAATAACTGATATTTTTCCAAAAATTTTGAAACAAGTAATTCTTCAATCTATTAGCTTTATTTTCAACAATTAAACCAAGGACTAAAATCAAGATATTGTCGTTAATTTTTAATGAAAATAATGCCATATGGTAGTACTCCACAATTAATTTATTTGGCTTATTTTTGCATGTGCTTGTCGTTGGCTATTTTGTCCCGGGTTCTTGCAATCGCTTTAACTGCTATTTGCACTTCAAACTAGGTGGTGTTCCAAACTCCGGGCATGTTTAGTCGTGTTTAGTGCCGTATTTGGTTTCTTTGTTGTACTCGTTGCCCCTAGCAACTCTTAACATATAACAAAAATTTGGGGACAAAAATACGCAAAAATCGGGGTTTTGTCCTTTTTTTTGAACGTTGCCTGTAATCGAGCGTTCGGTTCAGGTGAAACGTAACATGTATGAAATGAAAGCCCGAGAACAGTCCTTTCTTTTAAGGCCAAATAAACCTATCCGACTTCGGCTCTTTTTTCCGCTAAAATTGTTCAAAATTAAAAATCTAAAAATAGCACATTTAAATTTAAGCCAATCCGCTTGTGACCATGCCCAGCCGGAAGCGACGCTTAATGAACATTTGGATTGATTTTTTCGAAATTATTCTTTTAAACTATAACCGTGGATCGTAATTTTTATATAACGGGTCCAGATTTTTTCTTGTTCTTATTTTAAGACCAAAATGAATCAATATTTTCATTTAACAAAAAAGTTCACAGGGGCCACATACGAAAACAATACTGTGAAAAAATCCTAATTGTGGAGTACTACCATAATGCTTTTGCATTTTTTGAAAATTTAACATAAGTTGCATTTTTCTCTTCTTGAGAATGTTACCAATTGAGGAATACCGGATATTATGAATTTTTTTATGTTTTACCATAGTAACGCACGCTCAAAGATGGAAGCCCTTTTCTAATCAAGCTCTTTTTTAGACATTTTCCTGCTATAACGATAGATTCTTTCCCCGTTTGTTTTTAAACAAATTTTGTATTATCGTAACAAAATTGGTATCCTGTTGTGCTTAAGTCATTTTCTAGCATATTGCAAACATATTTGTGAAAATTTGGAAGATTTTCGTGAAAAAAATCTACAATAATGGCGTCCATAGAAACCAATCTTCAAAATTTGCTAAAAATTTGCATAGCAGACTATAATGCCTTGTTCTTCTATTCAAGACGACTAAAAATTACAATTTTATGATTTACATACGGGGAAATATACTAAATTGTGTAATTTTTATTTCTTCCGGGGAAATTATTAACGGTGTTAGCGTTACATACGGCAAAACCAGCTGTACAGAATACAACGTTATTGACGATATTTTCAAAAATAAGCATATTTGGTTGCTATGGGCATTTACGCTTAATAACTGATATTTTTCCAAAAAATTTTGAAACAAGTAATTCTTCAATCTATTAGCTTTATTTTCAACAATTAAACCAAGGACTAAAATCAAGATATTGTCGTTAATTTTTAATGAAAATAATGCCATATGGTAGTACTCCACAATTAATTTATTTGGCTTATTTTTGCATGTGCTTGTCGTTGGCTATTTTGTCCCGGGTTCTTGCAATCGCTTTAACTGCTATTTGCACTTCAAACTAGGTGGTGTTCCAAACTCCGGGCATGTTTAGTCGTGTTTAGTGCCGTATTTGGTTTCTTTGTTGTACTCGTTGCCCCTAGCAACTCTTAACATATAACAAAAATTTGGGGACAAAAATACGCAAAAATCGGGGTTTTGTCCTTTTTTTGAACGTTGCCTGTAATCGAGCGTTCGGTTCAGGTGAAACGTAACATGTATGAAATGAAAGCCCGAGAACAGTCCTTTCTTTTAAGGCCAAATAAACCTATCCGACTTCGGCTCTTTTTTCCGCTAAAATTGTTCAAAATTAAAAATCTAAAAATAGCACATTTAAATTTAAGCCAATCCGCTTGTGACCATGCCCAGCCGGAAGCGACGCTTAATGAACATTTGGATTGATTTTTTCGAAATTATTCTTTTAAACTATAACCGTGGATCGTAATTTTTATATAACGGGTCCAGATTTTTTCTTGTTCTTATTTTAAGACCAAAATGAATCAATATTTTCATTTAACAAAAAAGTTCACAGGGGCCACATACGAAAACAATACTGTGAAAAAATCCTAATTGTGGAGTACTACCATAATGCTTTTGCATTTTTTGAAAATTTAACATAAGTTGCATTTTTCTCTTCTTGAGAATGTTACCAATTGAGGAATACCGGATATTATGAATTTTTTTATGTTTTACCATAGTAACGCACGCTCAAAGATGGAAGCCCTTTTCTAATCAAGCTCTTTTTTAGACATTTTCCTGCTATAACGATAGATTCTTTCCCCGTTTGTTTTTAAACAAATTTTGTATTATCGTAACAAAATTGGTATCCTGTTGTGCTTAAGTCATTTTCTAGCATATTGCAAACATATTTGTGAAAATTTGGAAGATTTTCGTGAAAAAAATCTACAATAATGGCGTCCATAGAAACCAATCTTCAAAATTTGCTAAAAATTTGCATAGCAGACTATAATGCCTTGTTCTTCTATTCAAGACGACTAAAAATTACAATTTTATGATTTACATACGGGGAAATATACTAAATTGTGTAATTTTTATTTCTTCCGGGGAAATTATTAACGGTGTTAGCGTTACATACGGCAAAACCAGCTGTACAGAATACAACGTTATTGACGATATTTTCAAAAATAAGCATATTTGGTTGCTATGGGCATTTACGCTTAATAACTGATATTTTTCCAAAAAATTTTGAAACAAGTAATTCTTCAATCTATTAGCTTTATTTTCAACAATTAAACCAAGGACTAAAATCAAGATATTGTCGTTAATTTTTAATGAAAATAATGCCATATGGTAGTACTCCACAATTAATTTATTTGGCTTATTTTTGCATGTGCTTGTCGTTGGCTATTTTGTCCCGGGTTCTTGCAATCGCTTTAACTGCTATTTGCACTTCAAACTAGGTGGTGTTCCAAACTCCGGGCATGTTTAGTCGTGTTTAGTGCCGTATTTGGTTTCTTTGTTGTACTCGTTGCCCCTAGCAACTCTTAACATATAACAAAAATTTGGGGACAAAAATACGCAAAAATCGGGGTTTTGTCCTTTTTTTGAACGTTGCCTGTAATCGAGCGTTCGGTTCAGGTGAAACGTAACATGTATGAAATGAAAGCCCGAGAACAGTCCTTTCTTTTAAGGCCAAATAAACCTATCCGACTTCGGCTCTTTTTTCCGCTAAAATTGTTCAAAATTAAAAATCTAAAAATAGCACATTTAAATTTAAGCCAATCCGCTTGTGACCATGCCCAGCCGGAAGCGACGCTTAATGAACATTTGGATTGATTTTTTCGAAATTATTCTTTTAAACTATAACCGTGGATCGTAATTTTTATATAACGGGTCCAGATTTTTTCTTGTTCTTATTTTAAGACCAAAATGAATCAATATTTTCATTTAACAAAAAAGTTCACAGGGGCCACATACGAAAACAATACTGTGAAAAAATCCTAATTGTGGAGTACTACCATAATGCTTTTGCATTTTTTGAAAATTTAACATAAGTTGCATTTTTCTCTTCTTGAGAATGTTACCAATTGAGGAATACCGGATATTATGAATTTTTTTATGTTTTACCATAGTAACGCACGCTCAAAGATGGAAGCCCTTTTCTAATCAAGCTCTTTTTTAGACATTTTCCTGCTATAACGATAGATTCTTTCCCCGTTTGTTTTTAAACAAATTTTGTATTATCGTAACAAAATTGGTATCCTGTTGTGCTTAAGTCATTTTCTAGCATATTGCAAACATATTTGTGAAAATTTGGAAGATTTTCGTGAAAAAAATCTACAATAATGGCGTCCATAGAAACCAATCTTCAAAATTTGCTAAAAATTTGCATAGCAGACTATAATGCCTTGTTCTTCTATTCAAGACGACTAAAAATTACAATTTTATGATTTACATACGGGGAAATATACTAAATTGTGTAATTTTTATTTCTTCCGGGGAAATTATTAACGGTGTTAGCGTTACATACGGCAAAACCAGCTGTACAGAATACAACGTTATTGACGATATTTTCAAAAATAAGCATATTTGGTTGCTATGGGCATTTACGCTTAATAACTGATATTTTTCCAAAAAATTTTGAAACAAGTAATTCTTCAATCTATTAGCTTTATTTTCAACAATTAAACCAAGGACTAAAATCAAGATATTGTCGTTAATTTTTAATGAAAATAATGCCATATGGTAGTACTCCACAATTAATTTATTTGGCTTATTTTTGCATGTGCTTGTCGTTGGCTATTTTGTCCCGGGTTCTTGCAATCGCTTTAACTGCTATTTGCACTTCAAACTAGGTGGTGTTCCAAACTCCGGGCATGTTTAGTCGTGTTTAGTGCCGTATTTGGTTTCTTTGTTGTACTCGTTGCCCCTAGCAACTCTTAACATATAACAAAAATTTGGGGACAAAAATACGCAAAAATCGGGGTTTTGTCCTTTTTTTGAACGTTGCCTGTAATCGAGCGTTCGGTTCAGGTGAAACGTAACATGTATGAAATGAAAGCCCGAGAACAGTCCTTTCTTTTAAGGCCAAATAAACCTATCCGACTTCGGCTCTTTTTTCCGCTAAAATTGTTCAAAATTAAAAATCTAAAAATAGCACATTTAAATTTAAGCCAATCCGCTTGTGACCATGCCCAGCCGGAAGCGACGCTTAATGAACATTTGGATTGATTTTTTCGAAATTATTCTTTTAAACTATAACCGTGGATCGTAATTTTTATATAACGGGTCCAGATTTTTTCTTGTTCTTATTTTAAGACCAAAATGAATCAATATTTTCATTTAACAAAAAAGTTCACAGGGGCCACATACGAAAACAATACTGTGAAAAAATCCTAATTGTGGAGTACTACCATAATGCTTTTGCATTTTTTGAAAATTTAACATAAGTTGCATTTTTCTCTTCTTGAGAATGTTACCAATTGAGGAATACCGGATATTATGAATTTTTTTATGTTTTACCATAGTAACGCACGCTCAAAGATGGAAGCCCTTTTCTAATCAAGCTCTTTTTTAGACATTTTCCTGCTATAACGATAGATTCTTTCCCCGTTTGTTTTTAAAAAAAATTTTGTATTATCGTAACAAAATTGGTATCCTGTTGTGCTTAAGTCATTTTCTAGCATATTGCAAACATATTTGTGAAAATTTGGAAGATTTTCGTGAAAAAAATCTACAATAATGGCGTCCATAGAAACCAATCTTCAAAATTTGCTAAAAATTTGCATAGCAGACTATAATGCCTTGTTCTTCTATTCAAGACGACTAAAAATTACAATTTTATGATTTACATACGGGGAAATATACTAAATTGTGTAATTTTTATTTCTTCCGGGGAAATTATTAACGGTGTTAGCGTTACATACGGCAAAACCAGCTGTACAGAATACAACGTTATTGACGATATTTTCAAAAATAAGCATATTTGGTTGCTATGGGCATTTACGCTTAATAACTGATATTTTTCCAAAAAATTTTGAAACAAGTAATTCTTCAATCTATTAGCTTTATTTTCAACAATTAAACCAAGGACTAAAATCAAGATATTGTCGTTAATTTTTAATGAAAATAATGCCATATGGTAGTACTCCACAATTAATTTATTTGGCTTATTTTTGCATGTGCTTGTCGTTGGCTATTTTGTCCCGGGTTCTTGCAATCGCTTTAACTGCTATTTGCACTTCAAACTAGGTGGTGTTCCAAACTCCGGGCATGTTTAGTCGTGTTTAGTGCCGTATTTGGTTTCTTTGTTGTACTCGTTGCCCCTAGCAACTCTTAACATATAACAAAAATTTGGGGACAAAAATACGCAAAAATCGGGGTTTTGTCCTTTTTTTGAACGTTGCCTGTAATCGAGCGTTCGGTTCAGGTGAAACGTAACATGTATGAAATGAAAGCCCGAGAACAGTCCTTTCTTTTAAGGCCAAATAAACCTATCCGACTTCGGCTCTTTTTTCCGCTAAAATTGTTCAAAATTAAAAATCTAAAAATAGCACATTTAAATTTAAGCCAATCCGCTTGTGACCATGCCCAGCCGGAAGCGACGCTTAATGAACATTTGGATTGATTTTTTCGAAATTATTCTTTTAAACTATAACCGTGGATCGTAATTTTTATATAACGGGTCCAGATTTTTTCTTGTTCTTATTTTAAGACCAAAATGAATCAATATTTTCATTTAACAAAAAAGTTCACAGGGGCCACATACGAAAACAATACTGTGAAAAAATCCTAATTGTGGAGTACTACCATAATGCTTTTGCATTTTTTGAAAATTTAACATAAGTTGCATTTTTCTCTTCTTGAGAATGTTACCAATTGAGGAATACCGGATATTATGAATTTTTTTATGTTTTACCATAGTAACGCACGCTCAAAGATGGAAGCCCTTTTCTAATCAAGCTCTTTTTTAGACATTTTCCTGCTATAACGATAGATTCTTTCCCCGTTTGTTTTTAAACAAATTTTGTATTATCGTAACAAAATTGGTATCCTGTTGTGCTTAAGTCATTTTCTAGCATATTGCAAACATATTTGTGAAAATTTGGAAGATTTTCGTGAAAAAAATCTACAATAATGGCGTCCATAGAAACCAATCTTCAAAATTTGCTAAAAATTTGCATAGCAGACTATAATGCCTTGTTCTTCTATTCAAGACGACTAAAAATTACAATTTTATGATTTACATACGGGGAAATATACTAAATTGTGTAATTTTTATTTCTTCCGGGGAAATTATTAACGGTGTTAGCGTTACATACGGCAAAACCAGCTGTACAGAATACAACGTTATTGACGATATTTTCAAAAATAAGCATATTTGGTTGCTATGGGCATTTACGCTTAATAACTGATATTTTTCCAAAAAATTTTGAAACAAGTAATTCTTCAATCTATTAGCTTTATTTTCAACAATTAAACCAAGGACTAAAATCAAGATATTGTCGTTAATTTTTAATGAAAATAATGCCATATGGTAGTACTCCACAATTAATTTATTTGGCTTATTTTTGCATGTGCTTGTCGTTGGCTATTTTGTCCCGGGTTCTTGCAATCGCTTTAACTGCTATTTGCACTTCAAACTAGGTGGTGTTCCAAACTCCGGGCATGTTTAGTCGTGTTTAGTGCCGTATTTGGTTTCTTTGTTGTACTCGTTGCCCCTAGCAACTCTTAACATATAACAAAAATTTGGGGACAAAAATACGCAAAAATCGGGGTTTTGTCCTTTTTTTGAACGTTGCCTGTAATCGAGCGTTCGGTTCAGGTGAAACGTAACATGTATGAAATGAAAGCCCGAGAACAGTCCTTTCTTTTAAGGCCAAATAAACCTATCCGACTTCGGCTCTTTTTTCCGCTAAAATTGTTCAAAATTAAAAATCTAAAAATAGCACATTTAAATTTAAGCCAATCCGCTTGTGACCATGCCCAGCCGGAAGCGACGCTTAATGAACATTTGGATTGATTTTTTCGAAATTATTCTTTTAAACTATAACCGTGGATCGTAATTTTTATATAACGGGTCCAGATTTTTTCTTGTTCTTATTTTAAGACCAAAATGAATCAATATTTTCATTTAACAAAAAAGTTCACAGGGGCCACATACGAAAACAATACTGTGAAAAAATCCTAATTGTGGAGTACTACCATAATGCTTTTGCATTTTTTGAAAATTTAACATAAGTTGCATTTTTCTCTTCTTGAGAATGTTACCAATTGAGGAATACCGGATATTATGAATTTTTTTTATGTTTTACCATAGTAACGCACGCTCAAAGATGGAAGCCCTTTTCTAATCAAGCTCTTTTTTAGACATTTTCCTGCTATAACGATAGATTCTTTCCCCGTTTGTTTTTAAACAAATTTTGTATTATCGTAACAAAATTGGTATCCTGTTGTGCTTAAGTCATTTTCTAGCATATTGCAAACATATTTGTGAAAATTTGGAAGATTTTCGTGAAAAAAATCTACAATAATGGCGTCCATAGAAACCAATCTTCAAAATTTGCTAAAAATTTGCATAGCAGACTATAATGCCTTGTTCTTCTATTCAAGACGACTAAAAATTACAATTTTATGATTTACATACGGGGAAATATACTAAATTGTGTAATTTTTATTTCTTCCGGGGAAATTATTAACGGTGTTAGCGTTACATACGGCAAAACCAGCTGTACAGAATACAACGTTATTGACGATATTTTCAAAAATAAGCATATTTGGTTGCTATGGGCATTTACGCTTAATAACTGATATTTTTCCAAAAAATTTTGAAACAAGTAATTCTTCAATCTATTAGCTTTATTTTCAACAATTAAACCAAGGACTAAAATCAAGATATTGTCGTTAATTTTTAATGAAAATAATGCCATATGGTAGTACTCCACAATTAATTTATTTGGCTTATTTTTGCATGTGCTTGTCGTTGGCTATTTTGTCCCGGGTTCTTGCAATCGCTTTAACTGCTATTTGCACTTCAAACTAGGTGGTGTTCCAAACTCCGGGCATGTTTAGTCGTGTTTAGTGCCGTATTTGGTTTCTTTGTTGTACTCGTTGCCCCTAGCAACTCTTAACATATAACAAAAATTTGGGGACAAAAATACGCAAAAATCGGGGTTTTGTCCTTTTTTTGAACGTTGCCTGTAATCGAGCGTTCGGTTCAGGTGAAACGTAACATGTATGAAATGAAAGCCCGAGAACAGTCCTTTCTTTTAAGGCCAAATAAACCTATCCGACTTCGGCTCTTTTTTCCGCTAAAATTGTTCAAAATTAAAAATCTAAAAATAGCACATTTAAATTTAAGCCAATCCGCTTGTGACCATGCCCAGCCGGAAGCGACGCTTAATGAACATTTGGATTGATTTTTTCGAAATTATTCTTTTAAACTATAACCGTGGATCGTAATTTTTATATAACGGGTCCAGATTTTTTCTTGTTCTTATTTTAAGACCAAAATGAATCAATATTTTCATTTAACAAAAAAGTTCACAGGGGCCACATACGAAAACAATACTGTGAAAAAATCCTAATTGTGGAGTACTACCATAATGCTTTTGCATTTTTTGAAAATTTAACATAAGTTGCATTTTTCTCTTCTTGAGAATGTTACCAATTGAGGAATACCGGATATTATGAATTTTTTTATGTTTTACCATAGTAACGCACGCTCAAAGATGGAAGCCCTTTTCTAATCAAGCTCTTTTTTAGACATTTTCCTGCTATAACGATAGATTCTTTCCCCGTTTGTTTTTAAACAAATTTTGTATTATCGTAACAAAATTGGTATCCTGTTGTGCTTAAGTCATTTTCTAGCATATTGCAAACATATTTGTGAAAATTTGGAAGATTTTCGTGAAAAAAATCTACAATAATGGCGTCCATAGAAACCAATCTTCAAAATTTGCTAAAAATTTGCATAGCAGACTATAATGCCTTGTTCTTCTATTCAAGACGACTAAAAATTACAATTTTATGATTTACATACGGGGAAATATACTAAATTGTGTAATTTTTATTTCTTCCGGGGAAATTATTAACGGTGTTAGCGTTACATACGGCAAAACCAGCTGTACAGAATACAACGTTATTGACGATATTTTCAAAAATAAGCATATTTGGTTGCTATGGGCATTTACGCTTAATAACTGATATTTTTCCAAAAAATTTTGAAACAAGTAATTCTTCAATCTATTAGCTTTATTTTCAACAATTAAACCAAGGACTAAAATCAAGATATTGTCGTTAATTTTTAATGAAAATAATGCCATATGGTAGTACTCCACAATTAATTTATTTGGCTTATTTTTGCATGTGCTTGTCGTTGGCTATTTTGTCCCGGGTTCTTGCAATCGCTTTAACTGCTATTTGCACTTCAAACTAGGTGGTGTTCCAAACTCCGGGCATGTTTAGTCGTGTTTAGTGCCGTATTTGGTTTCTTTGTTGTACTCGTTGCCCCTAGCAACTCTTAACATATAACAAAAATTTGGGGACAAAAATACGCAAAAATCGGGGTTTTGTCCTTTTTTTGAACGTTGCCTGTAATCGAGCGTTCGGTTCAGGTGAAACGTAACATGTATGAAATGAAAGCCCGAGAACAGTCCTTTCTTTTAAGGCCAAATAAACCTATCCGACTTCGGCTCTTTTTTCCGCTAAAATTGTTCAAAATTAAAAATCTAAAAATAGCACATTTAAATTTAAGCCAATCCGCTTGTGACCATGCCCAGCCGGAAGCGACGCTTAATGAACATTTGGATTGATTTTTTCGAAATTATTCTTTTAAACTATAACCGTGGATCGTAATTTTTATATAACGGGTCCAGATTTTTTCTTGTTCTTATTTTAAGACCAAAATGAATCAATATTTTCATTTAACAAAAAAGTTCACAGGGGCCACATACGAAAACAATACTGTGAAAAAATCCTAATTGTGGAGTACTACCTTAATAGGCCCTGCGTGGGTATATAAATAATGACCCCCGACTTTTTCCGCCCCTTTCAATCGACAAGGGGGTAGGGGGATATGAAAGGTGGGTCATGGGGCTACATGGCCCAGTCGGACCTTTTCACTGTAAATGTCCGTGTCCGAACGGGTAGCGGTCCGAAAATCTTATAATATGCATTAATAGGCCCTGCGTGGGTATATAAATAATGACCCCCGACTTTTTCCGCCCCTTTCAATCGACAAGGGGGTAGGGGGATATGAAAGGTGGGTCATGGGGCTACATGGCCCAGTCGGACCTTTTCACTGTAAATGTCCGTGTCCGAACGGGTAGCGGTCCGAAAATCTTATAATATGCATTAATAGGCCCTGCGTGGGTATATAAATAATGACCCCCGACTTTTTCCGCCCCTTTCAATCGACAAGGGGGTAGGGGGATATGAAAGGTGGGTCATGGGGCTACATGGCCCAGTCGGACCTTTTCACTGTAAATGTCCGTGTCCGAACGGGTAGCGGTCCGAAAATCTTATAATATGCATTAATAGGCCCTGCGTGGGTATATAAATAATGACCCCCGACTTTTTCCGCCCCTTTCAATCGACAAGGGGGTAGGGGGATATGAAAGGTGGGTCATGGGGCTACATGGCCCAGTCGGACCTTTTCACTGTAAATGTCCGTGTCCGAACGGGTAGCGGTCCGAAAATCTTATAATATGCATTAATAGGCCCTGCGTGGGTATATAAATAATGACCCCCGACTTTTTCCGCCCCTTTCAATCGACAAGGGGGTAGGGGGATATGAAAGGTGGGTCATGGGGCTACATGGCCCAGTCGGACCTTTTCACTGTAAATGTCCGTGTCCGAACGGGTAGCGGTCCGAAAATCTTATAATATGCATTAATAGGCCCTGCGTGGGTATATAAATAATGACCCCCGACTTTTTCCGCCCCTTTCAATCGACAAGGGGGTAGGGGGATATGAAAGGTGGGTCATGGGGCTACATGGCCCAGTCGGACCTTTTCACTGTAAATGTCCGTGTCCGAACGGGTAGCGGTCCGAAAATCTTATAATATGCATTAATAGGCCCTGCGTGGGTATATAAATAATGACCCCCGACTTTTTCCGCCCCTTTCAATCGACAAGGGGGTAGGGGGATATGAAAGGTGGGTCATGGGGCTACATGGCCCAGTCGGACCTTTTCACTGTAAATGTCCGTGTCCGAACGGGTAGCGGTCCGAAAATCTTATAATATGCATTAATAGGCCCTGCGTGGGTATATAAATAATGACCCCCGACTTTTTCCGCCCCTTTCAATCGACAAGGGGGTAGGGGGATATGAAAGGTGGGTCATGGGGCTACATGGCCCAGTCGGACCTTTTCACTGTAAATGTCCGTGTCCGAACGGGTAGCGGTCCGAAAATCTTATAATATGCATTAATAGGCCCTGTGTGGGTATATAAATAATGACCCCCGACTTTTTCCGCCCCTTTCAATCGACAAGGGGGTAGGGGGATATGAAAGGTGGGTCATGGGGCTACATGGCCCAGTCGGACCTTTTCACTGTAAATGTCCGTGTCCGAACGGGTAGCGGTCCGAAAATCTTATAATATGCATTAATAGGCCCTGCGTGGGTATATAAATAATGACCCCCGACTTTTTCCGCCCCTTTCAATCGACAAGGGGGTAGGGGGATATGAAAGGTGGGTCATGGGGCTACATGGCCCAGTCGGACCTTTTCACTGTAAATGTCCGTGTCCGAACGGGTAGCGGTCCGAAAATCTTATAATATGCATTAATAGGCCCTGCGTGGGTATATAAATAATGACCCCCGACTTTTTCCGCCCCTTTCAATCGACAAGGGGGTAGGGGGATATGAAAGGTGGGTCATGGGGCTACATGGCCCAGTCGGACCTTTTCACTGTAAATGTCCGTGTCCGAACGGGTAGCGGTCCGAAAATCTTATAATATGCATTAATAGGCCCTGCGTGGGTATATAAATAATGACCCCCGACTTTTTCCGCCCCTTTCAATCGACAAGGGGGTAGGGGGATATGAAAGGTGGGTCATGGGGCTACATGGCCCAGTCGGACCTTTTCACTGTAAATGTCCGTGTCCGAACGGGTAGCGGTCCGAAAATCTTATAATATGCATTAATAGGCCCTGCGTGGGTATATAAATAATGACCCCCGACTTTTTCCGCCCCTTTCAATCGACAAGGGGGTAGGGGGATATGAAAGGTGGGTCATGGGGCTACATGGCCCAGTCGGACCTTTTCACTGTAAATGTCCGTGTCCGAACGGGTAGCGGTCCGAAAATCTTATAATATGCATTAATAGGCCCTGCGTGGGTATATAAATAATGACCCCCGACTTTTTCCGCCCCTTTCAATCGACAAGGGGGTAGGGGGATATGAAAGGTGGGTCATGGGGCTACATGGCCCAGTCGGACCTTTTCACTGTAAATGTCCGTGTCCGAACGGGTAGCGGTCCGAAAATCTTATAATATGCATTAATAGGCCCTGCGTGGGTATATAAATAATGACCCCCGACTTTTTCCGCCCCTTTCAATCGACAAGGGGGTAGGGGGATATGAAAGGTGGGTCATGGGGCTACATGGCCCAGTCGGACCTTTTCACTGTAAATGTCCGTGTCCGAACGGGTAGCGGTCCGAAAATCTTATAATATGCATTAATAGGCCCTGCGTGGGTATATAAATAATGACCCCCGACTTTTTCCGCCCCTTTCAATCGACAAGGGGGTAGGGGGATATGAAAGGTGGGTCATGGGGCTACATGGCCCAGTCGGACCTTTTCACTGTAAATGTCCGTGTCCGAACGGGTAGCGGTCCGAAAATCTTATAATATGCATTAATAGGCCCTGCGTGGGTATATAAATAATGACCCCCGACTTTTTCCGCCCCTTTCAATCGACAAGGGGGTAGGAAGATATGAAAGGTGGGTCATGGGGCTACATGGCCCAGTCGGACCTTTTCACTGTAAATGTCCGTGTCCGAACGGGTAGCGGTCCGAAAATCTTATAATGTGCATTAATAGGCCCTGCGTGGGTATATAAATAATGACCCCCGACTTTTTCCGCCCCTTTCAATCGACAAGGGGGTAGGGGGATATGAAAGGTGGGTCATGGGGCTACATGGCCCAGTCGGACCTTTTCACTGTAAATGTCCGTGTCCGAACGGGTAGCGGTCCGAAAATCTTATAATATGCATTAATAGGCCCTGCGTGGGTATATAAATAATGACCCCCGACTTTTTCCGCCCCTTTCAATCGACAAGGGGGTAGGGGGATATGAAAGGTGGGTCATGGGGCTACATGGCCCAGTCGGACCTTTTCACTGTAAATGTCCGTGTCCGAACGGGTAGCGGTCCGAAAATCTTATAATATGCATTAATAGGCCCTGCGTGGGTATATAAATAATGACCCCCGACTTTTTCCGCCCCTTTCAATCGACAAGAGGTAGGGGGATATGAAAGGTGGGTCATGGGGCTACATGGCCCAGTCGGACCTTTTCACTGTAAATGTCCGTGTCCGAACGGGTAGCGGTCCGAAAATCTTATAATATGCATTAATAGGCCCTGCGTGGGTATATAAATAATGACCCCCGACTTTTTCCGCCCCTTTCAATCGACAAGGGGGTAGGGGGATATGAAAGGTGGGTCATGGGGCTACATGGCCCAGTCGGACCTTTTCACTGTAAATGTCCGTGTCCGAACGGGTAGCGGTCCGAAAATCTTATAATATGCATTAATAGGCCCTGCGTGGGTATATAAATAATGACCCCCGACTTTTTCCGCCCCTTTCAATCGACAAGGGGGTAGGGGGATATGAAAGGTGGGTCATGGGGCTACATGGCCCAGTCGGACCTTTTCACTGTAAATGTCCGTGTCCGAACGGGTAGCGGTCCGAAAATCTTATAATATGCATTAATAGGCCCTGCGTGGGTATATAAATAATGACTTTGGGGTTGAAAGGGAAAGGAAAAGTTCGGAAGCACTTTCTATGTACTTATACAGGGCCGTTTATTGTATACTACGACATATTGGGTCAGCCACCGGACCGACTCCCGATACTTAGTCAAGGTCCGACCGGGTGGGGCATGTAGCCCACTAGCCCGTCTGTTGGTGCCACCTACTGACTTTTGGATTGAAAGGGGACGGAAAAGTTCCGAAGCACTTTCTATGTACTTATACAGGGCCGTTTATTGTATATTATTACATATTGGGACGGCAACCGGACCGAATCATGATACTTAATCACGGTCCGACCAGATGGGGCATAAAGCCCACTATCCCGTTTGTAAGTGCCACCTACTGACTTTTTGATTGAAAGAGGGGGGAAAGTTCGGAAGCACAGGGCCGTTTATTGTATACTACGACATATTGGGACGGCCACCGGACCAAATCCCGATACTTAGTCACGGTCCAATCAAGTGGGGCATGCAGCACAGTAACCCGTCTTTTAGTGCAACCTACTGACTTTTGGATTGAAAGGGGAGGGAAAAGTTCGGAAGCACTTTCTATGTACTTATACAGGGCCGTTTATTGTATATTACGACATATTGGTACGGCCACCGGACCAAATCCTGATACTTAGTCACGGTCCGACCGGGTGGGGCATGTAGCCCACTTTATGTCACAAAATATAAAACGATTTTCCGTTGAATATTAAACGAATGTCAACCGAAAATCAATCGAATATCAACCGAATGTCAATCGAATGTTAAACGAATGTCAATCGAATGTTAAACAAATGTCAATCGAATGTTGAATAAGTAACCAACTTCACATTGC